>JAGMVL010000636.1:0-246725 GCA_019202695.1 Populus x sibirica | reverse complement strand
GGTGGTTTAAATATTTTCCTTTTTGTTTGACGATTATTTTGACCTTTTTCAACTGGCAGGAAACAAAAGGTGGGGATATGTTTTCTTATGGTTTTGGGTGATACACCTGATTTTCATGTGCTTTTTTATGGGATTTATGAATGGAACTTAACAAAAGAGGTGCAAATCCAAACACAGATAATTCATCTTTTGAAATAATAATAATAATAAAAAAAATGTTTAGGGGGAGGCGGATCTAAACAGCCAACTCAGCTCAGGAGATCTTTGTACAAATTAACCTTTGATATTGACATATGTTCTCTTTCTCCCTAAATATTTCTACTCAGAGTCAATAAATATTGAAGAGGAAGAAGTGCGTAAGATGATTCGTGAATGTTTGGATCTGAGAAATAGTTATCTTTATGCGGAAAAGGTCGCTCCATGGATGAAGCATTCCTGTGGAAGAATCTACTGCATCAGAGGTGAATACTGATCACTTTGAACCTTTTCCAGCAACTTCAGTAAGTTACTTTCAGCTATTAATTTGAAATTCTCCACAAATATCATTAGTTACATTTTTTTTTCTTTCCTTTTTTCTCTCTTAAATTTTTTCCCCTTTTAGTCCAGTGGAGCCGTTCTTCTATCCACAAAGCTCTTTTAATATTTCTTTTGATCATTTATCTTAAACTCTTTTGCAGCATTGCTTTAGGATGGAAGATGGAGTTGTTCATGTTTATGCCAGTGAACATGGTATGTAGTAACAGAGTATTATTCATTTTGATCAATCATTGTTTATACACTGGTGACTCTGAAGTTTAAGAAATTGGGGAATGGCTTTGAACCTCCTTTTCAAACTATGCTTTTAAACAGTCTCCTGATAGCATTATCCTAGGACATAATTATTTGATCCAACTTGGTATCTGATGGGCCTTTTGAATTGTGATCTTTGGATTCAAATCCCAATATATTTTCCAGTTCATAAGTTTGTTCTTGTAAAATGTCTTTGACAATGCTCCCATAAAACCAACCAATGAACTTGTTTCACAAAAAGGAACATCTCATCTGAATTTGACTCATGTTTCTCAGGTTAGCAATTGTTAGACTTGTAGCACATTTGGTAATCACAAAAATTGTATTCGATTTTCATGTTGAGTTGTTTGATCACGTTTCATGTTGGTGCTTCATATGGGTAATTCTTGCTGGAAATGATTGTTAAGGGTGTGTTTGTTTAAGAGGTGCGCCACACAGCACACCTTACAAACAAACACTCTAAGTTGGGTCACCACTTCCCATATGTTAGCACTGGCTGTGTAGCATTTCCTATGTAGGATTATCCATAGAGAGGAATTGTTTAAATTACTTTTGGGTCTTGGAGGTTTCGTTGTAGTTATATGCTAGTCACTGAATTCTTATGCCATGGTAAAAAATTAGTCCTTCCATACTCAATTTGTTTCCAGTTCAAAATATACTCTCCACGGGTGTAGGGTTCAAATTCTACTAATACCTCAAAAAACTTGAAAATAATTTACCCAGAGCTCTTTTGGGCCCTACATTGTATGATGTGCCCATGAGATCCAACTTGGAAGTAATAGCTTCTGGAAGCCCAAACTGAAAAAATGACTTGAAGGTAGATATACTCTGAAGAGAAACATCTGGTCATGGCTATTCTGCACATTTTTAAAGATCAAGTTTTTCTGAGACGGTATTTATTTTTTTAAAATTTTTGAAAGTTATTACTTTATTAACTTTTTTAGCATGTTTCTAATCAGGATTTTTTAAATTTTAATCCAGATACTGTAGAACTTTTCCCTGTTGCTAGTTCAACCGCCTTTTCACTGATATGCATCATGTCTTAAGAATCATGTCTATCGGAAATGTTCGCTCTGCATGCTATCTCAGGCTACGATTTCTCGAGGAGGTAATTTTCTTTAAACCTCCTTTCGGACTCGTGTTATTGACTTCAGCTTGTGCTTGTAACTTATATCTGCACACTATACAGAAATTCCGCCTTCATCTGTTAATAAATGCAGACAGGGAATCCATGGCTCAGAAGGGTGCACCCCACCGTGATTTCTACAATATCAGAAAAGTCGATACACATGTGCATCATTCTGCTTGCATGAACCAGAAGCATCTCTGCGTTTCATCAAGTCAAAACTTAGAGAAGAACCAGATGAGGTATATCCCAATTTCCCACCAATTTGACCATGTAAGTTGTTTGCTTTGGTGATGTAAGACAACTTAGGGTTTTTGGTGAATTAGGGATTCTAGGTGGAGATCAAGGTAAGGGCTTGATGTATGTGGAATTGAGATTGATTAATGATGTGTTAATTGGAGGATTTGGGACTGTTACTGTAAAGGTGAATGGTAATCCGAGATCACTGTAGCAAGCAAAGAGAAGAACAAAAGTGTGAAGGACAGCTCAGCTTTTAGATTTCTTTCCTACTGGTGTTTTATCAGGCTTGGAAAATGGAAAAGGTGCTCCTTGTACCACATAAGTGCTTGATTTATATGCACCAAAAGGCCTAATAGTCTTAAACTAAATGGGAAAGGAAAACACACATAATAGTAAAAATCCTAATTAATATTTTGTCTGTAAATAGGACTAGACCACATTTATAAGAAAAAAATATTCATAACAATTCTGCCTCGAACAACAGATTATTCATAACTTAAACTCAAACACTGAACCTGTCATTAAAACTTGTTCTTAGACTAGAAACCTCTTGATAAAGAATTAGGTTCCCTTTGGTATGACTTTTGCAAATATATTTAAGTTGCATTTTAACTTTTGATTCAAACCTGTCATTAAAACTTGTTCTTAGACTAGAAACCTCTTGATAAAGAATTAGGTTCCCTTTGGTATGACTTTTGCAAATATATTTAAGTTGCGTTTTAACTTTTGATTCAAAAAAAAGTCATAAATACATTTAAAAAATAACTTTTGACTTAAATAAAAAAGTTTACAAAATTGAATCATAATTTTGCTTCAATCAAGCGTTAAAGTTCTTAACTTTTGAAATTATTGATTTTAACTTATACTACTCCAAAATGTTGCTGAATCTTTTTTTTTTTGCAAAACATGCTTCTAATTTGACCCCTTTTTATCACAAGTTATTTTTGAAAAATAACTTCTGAATTATGACTCAAAAGTCCAAAAGTTATTTTTCACAAGCCATGCCAAACAGACTTAGTTCTAACTAAGATAACTTGGTTTTGATTTTTTCCAAGGTACATGAGTCTTCTATAACCATAACTTAAGTGTGCCATCAATTCTTCCTTTTATTTTTTCCTTCAGAAAACTTGATATTGAGTTTTTAAGTGTGGTAATATAAAGCTCTTAACACTTTGACACGTGCTGATTCAGTTGATGTTGTCTTTACCAAAGATTGAGGAGACCGTGGAATGAATTGTTGATAATTCTGAAGTTTTATAAAGTTGTGAGAGGAAGATATTGCACCGTATTCCCTTTGTCACCAACAATTTCATTGGCAATATTGTGCTTCTATTTTGCTAACTCCATTCTATTGACTATGCTTGACAGTTCTGTTCAATAGCGCTTTTATCATCTTCGCTTCTGGTGGCTGTATGTGCTATTCCAGCAATGTTTATCTTAGATTTGATGTAGCTTGAACCTTTTTTTTTTCCTTCATGTCAAACTGCTTGGTTTGCTTCCCTTATCAAAGGAACACTTTTCTCTTGAGTTTTGTAATTGCAATTGCTTTAAAAATTAATTTGCAATATTCTCTAAGGAGTCTTCTATTTCTTTAACTAATTTTTCATCATCTACATTGCTATAGAACGGGTGGACATCCATTTGACAGTAGTTATTGTAGATATCTTGCCTCTTAAGGGAAAGCATTGCAGAAATAACACTTTGCTGATATAGCAAATAAGGCAGATTCTTTAATCATGATTACATTATCCAACAAACACCAATATTTGATAGAGCACTTCCATTGTGACTTGATGCAATTGATCTAATAAAACTTGGGTTGATTGAATGAATGACTCCTTATAAGACACCTTAACAGGATTATACATTCCTAATATTGCCACCTGCAGCATTTATTGTGTTCAAACTTTATGTAATTAAGTTAAAACCTGGATGCTGGAGAAAGAAATAAAAGAGGAGGTATCACTTTATCTTTGATACGAAATTGATGTGGGACAATTTAGATTTTGTGTACCACAAAATATTTTTGGTGAGCTAGGTTTGGAGAAGTTGAGCTTTTAAGTTGGAATAGGATTGAGGTTTGATGTGTGTAGAGTTGGGATTGATTAAGGAGGATTTGAGATTGTTGTTTTAGTTGTGATAAGTAATCCGAGATTACTAATAGCAAGAAGAAAGGGAAGAAGCAGAACACTGAGGGCGCAACCCTCAAACTAAACAAAAATAAGCATAACTATATTTTTCAAAGTCCCTTCCCATCCAACATAGAATAGGTGCTTCCGTTTATGCACGGGAAGGAAAGCAGACATAACAGAAAACTTGTAATTGATACCAAAGTGATACTCTAAATCCCAAATAAGACTAGACCACAACATCAAATTTGAACTAGTTCTTTTTAGCAGAGAATATGCAGAAATTACATTTCTTCCCCCGCTTACACAATTTTCCCATAGCGAAATTCAACCCCTACAGTAGAAACCTATTATTGAAACATATTCGTAGAAGGAGGAAACCTCTTGTTGATCAATCCAAAGTAAATAGAACTTATGTAACAATAGCTCAGGTGCGTTATCATTTAGTTAGATGAATTTTTTGTTTTATTTTCTTTCTTTCAATGTTATCTTTAGATGCCTTTTTTATTACGTGCTAAGTACATTGGTTTTGCAGGTTGTTATATTCAGAGATGGAAAATACATGGCGCTAAATGAAGTTTTTGAGAGTTTAGATTTGACTGTGTATGTATTATGTTCTATTGATATCCTATTTGATTGGGTGTATATGTTATGTTTTTATCAATATCCTCATTGTGAGGAATGATTTTGATATAGCATTTTAAACTTGCATGTCGGGTATGATTTGAATGTTGATTTGTTGGATGTCCATGCTGATAAGAGCACCTTTCACCGTTTTGATGAATTCAACCTCAAATATAATCCTTGTGGACAAAGCAGACTCAGAGAGATCTTTTTAAAGCAGGATAATCTCATTCAAGGTTATTGGTGTAGTACTTTCCAGCCATTCTAATAAATTGCTACATAATTGTTTTCTTTGACTAGGCCATTTTTGCGAAGCGATCTCTTTGTTCTGATGTTTGTTTTCACTGCATGTACTTGACTTCTTTTTTGAACTGTCGGTAACTTGCTTAATTGTGTTAAATATTTGGAGTTGTAGGAACTGCTCTGTGGTTGCTCTTTTTTTTGGGTACTTGAAGACATCTAATGAAGTGAATTTCTGTGTTCAATTAGATTGTTTTGACAAAAAAAAGTGTGTGCTGACTTTAACTGAATTATGATGTAGGGCGTTTCTTGGCTGAAGTAACAAAGGAGTTTTATCAGATCTTGAGGCAAGCAAATACCAGGTTTTGCTTCGCAATCCAGTGCTTGTCTATTCTTTTAGTTTTTCCATTTCTTTTTTCCTGAAAGATAATGCCTTACATTCTAAGGAGCACCTGTGTTTCATATTTTGTCTCTTTGTGGTTACCCTTTGTGCATTGATATCCTGCTATCCTACCTTAACAATTGTTTTCTCATTCTTCAGTCATTCAAAGTATGTGCACAAATGTTGTGTACTGTACACAAAGTAGGAAAGGGTGTTTTCTTCTTCTTATATTTTTGGCAGCATGTATATACAACTGGAAAAAAAAATCTCTTCACAAGTTCTCTCCCCTCTCATTTTCTGCACATGCCTACGTCCGTAAGCTCCCGTTCAGTAAGTTCTAGAAATTGATTTCAGAGGCCAAAATCTTGATTCATGTGCAATAGGAAATCTTTTTCTAGCTGCTCAGAGTTTGAGCAAGTATTTGCATGGGTTTTTTGGCTCTGCATCAATGAACCTTTCTTTTGTTGCTCTTGGATGCTGTATGGCATAAGGCTTTGTTATTTTGATTTTATTGACATTTGGATCTTTTAGCAGTCGGGGGAAATTATATGTCACGGTTTTTAGTTTGCCTTGGGAAGTTTTTTGATGTATATCAGTGGTGAATGAAGATACTCAAAAGATTTATATAAAAAGCTGGACAAAAAAATATACCTTACTATTTCAGGACAGCTTTGGAATTATTTGCAATATGCTTAGGAATTCTATAGGCGTATTTAAACTATCCTTTTGTTGGTCCTCAACAATGGACATTACTGGTTTGGGCACTATAGTAAAACTAATTTGGGCTCTCCTTTGGTCCCTAATAAGCCATAATGTTAGGCAGGATGGCAGTTTCAGAGGTATCATCACAATGTTGCTAGCCTGTAATTGTCAGTTTGGCTGCTGGTTGCTTTTACAGTCTGCCTTTTGTTTTTCTCTCTTGTCATGCTCTGGATCAACTCCTTTTTTTCTCATGTTGCCAGGGCTGGCTTAGGCTGCCCCCTTGCCACTATGCTCATGCCCATTGATGATAGTTGCATCTCTTGCCACAAGCCATTAGTCACACTTGTCAGGCTCCCTTACGTGTTCTCCGTTATCATTTGATTATTTTGTATCCAATGATTATGAAATGCTACACATAGCTGTAAGCTAAGTTATTCATAGTTCTAATAAAAACATTTTTATTATTATTGACACCAAAATTTGTTATCCAATAAACTCAGATGGCCGAGTATAGAGTATCCATATATGGGAGAAAACAAAGTGAATGGGACCAGTTGGCAAGTTGGTTCATTAATAATGCAATTTACAGTGAGAATGCTGTTTGGTTGATCCAGGTAATTTTTAATGCTGTGCCTTTTCTTATGGAAGCTGCATTGTTATGTGTGTTTAGCCATTCATCCACCCAACTAATTAGAGTGGCCACTCCTGAGCATGATGATTCATACCATTAGAATGTATTTGCTCAGAACTTTGGACCATGAGAAACTTATTTAAACACAAGATAGTTTATATTAGGAAGAAAAAATTGTTTATATTGGAACAAAAGAATCTAAGCCTTTTTTTTTAGTAAATCGAAGTCTTGAACTATCATGTGGCATTGTTTATCTATTGTTAGAAATAAGTTGACAAAATTGAATATGTTGCATCAGTATCACTTGGAGCATCACTGTTCTAGGCTAATTTAAGTGTTCTAGAATCAAGTCCTCACTGGTAACAATTCATGAGTTTGCTTGGAGTGAAATCTTTATTGGGTTTTCCCGTTATCTTCACCACTTTTTTTTCCTTTTTAATAAAAATCTTGTACGAGCAGCTTCCACGGCTTTACAGTGTATACAAGCAAATGGGAACAGTTACTTCGTTCCAGAATATTCTTGATAATGTTTTCATTCCACTATTCGAAGTTACAATCCAATCCGAGCTCCCATCCTCAACTACATGTTTTTTTTAATGCAGGTAAATTTATCTCGTAGTTTCTCTTATTTGAACATGTTGTATATCCGTAATAATTTGATTGGCATGTAGTTTTTAGTGGATATAGTTAGGAGGTTCATGTTTTCCTCTTTTGGTCCAACAAATATGATTTTTTTTTTAATTTATTTCTTTATCTCTGCTGTGCTTTTGCTTGTGTAATTCACAACCCATTTATTAGAAAAAGGTCTGCCTCAACATGCTGAAATGTTAGAGACCATCCTCTGAGAATTAAATTAATGCTCTTATCTTCATGCAGGTTGTGGGATTAGATATTGTAGATGATGAAAGCAGACCAGAAAGGCGTCCAACTAAACACATGCCAAAGCCAGCTGAATGGATCAATGAGTTTAATCCAGCATATTCCTATTATGCATATTACTGTTATGCGAACTTGTATACTCTTAACAAGGTGTGCATTGCTTGCTACTTTTTGGTTTCTTTAACAATGCTTTATGTAGCTTGTTTCTGTCTAGTTATTGGGTGTATTAATGTTGATACGAGTTCAATGTTATAGCAAGCTCCATAGTAGCACGATAGTTTCTACTCTCAAGGGTGAGTTTGGTCTGGTAGTAAAATAGAGGAATGGTTTTTGCTACAATTGTTCCCCCTTTTCGGTTCGTTCAGTTAGGGAAAGGGAGGGAATTTCAACCAATTGAGGGGGGCTGGTTGAAATTTCAACAACATAATCTCTTTTAGCTTATTTTTCTTTCCTTTTTTTGTTTGTTTGTCTCCTGTTTTCCATTGCACCTCTTCTCAATATCTCCTTTCTACTACTGGCAACCTGTCTCTTCAGAAACACAATGAAACATCTTTGAGAAAGGTATACCACTAACAATTAATTGAATGTTTATCCCAGATTTTTTACCTTATTAAAGAATTTGACTTAAGTTGCTTTGCTGTATAGTTGGCTGATGCATGTAGTCTATAACTTTTGCATGATGATCTCCAGGATATGTGGTGATATATAAAGCAAATTATAGTACTGGACTTATTAATTCATCAAGTTCATTTATCAAAATAACCAGAAAAGGTCATTGTCAAATTATGGTCCTACTGAAGTGGGATGGAAACTTTTGAGGCAGTCCTCTCAGCATTTTTAATGAAATGGATGCTTACAAGATTGAACATGCTGCTTGTGTTGCAAGCCCAAGATCTCACCACGCAATATCCCCTTTTCTTACTAAAATGCTAGATAAATTTGTTGCCTCAATTTCATTTTGGCAGGAGGAATATTTTTGAGTAATTACTTAACAGGTTAATTTGCCTAGGACAAATGCATTAGTCAAGAACTCATTTGGTTTGTTGGATGGCGATGTTTGCTTTATTTGTTTGTCTATTACACCTTCATGTTGCTCTTTCTTGGAAAATAGAAAATAGAAGGAGGGACAACCCTTTATGCTGATCATGTTCCAATTGTTTTGTTCTCCAACTTTTCCAGCTTCGCGAATCAAAAGGATTGCCTACAATCAAATTTCGTCCACATTGTGGAGAGGTTATTGCTCTTCTTGATCTTTCTTTTATTTTTGATTGGATTGCTGAGCTGCTGACTGATCAGTACGATATGCAGGCTGGTGATGTTGACCATTTGGCTGCTGCATTCCTTCTATGCAATAATATATCTCATGGGATCAATTTGCGGAAATCCCTGTCTTGCAATATTTGTATTACCTTGCTCAGGTTAGCTCCACTTGACTCTGGGAAACATGCAGTTGAAATAATGGAATATGCTTGTGATTTGCAGCAAAACATTGTATTATCAGGAAGAAATCTTCTTCCATTTAGCATCGTTGTATTATTGCATATCTTAATATATGTTCCTGTTGCTAGGGGAAAAAAACTGTTATCTGCCATCTAATATCCTAGAGACACATGTTTATGTTCTTCATTTGACTTTGCACTAGTGCTTCACCTTGGTGAAATTACTCAATTGATTTTGAACTTCCTAGTCCTTTCTCTTTTAAAAAACTCCAGAGTAGAAATATTTTCCTTTTCTTTTCTTTTCTGTCATCTTGCATCTTATGCAGTTGTATATCCATAAGTTGGAAAATGCTCCGATGATTAACAACTGTCACTTTTATTTCCAGATTGGATTGGCTATGTCACCATTGAGCAATAATTCCCTTTTCCTGAACTATCATCACAACCCATTTCCTATATTCTTCCAGCGTGGCTTGAATGTTTCTCTCTCAACTGATGACCCCTTGCAAATTCATTTAACAAAAGAACCGCTAGTGGAAGAGTACAGTGTTGCAGCAAAGGTTCGGTAGTTCCATATTTATTATTTGTAATTTCAGTTGTAGTGGTGCATGTTATAGAATTCTGTTCTTTTTTTCAGGTATGGAAGCTCAGTGCATGTGACCTATGCGAGATAGCGAGAAATTCTGTTTATCAATCTGGATTTTCCCATGCGGCAAAGGTGAGAAAATTGAAAAATAGGAGAAACGAATGTTGGTAGTAAACATGTTTGTGAGAAGAAAAAAATAAATGTTCATTCAAGTATCCAAAGTAACCTCTACTGTTATGAGAAACTCATGGCATTAGATTTAAAGGATAACTCTCAAATACAGTTAAACTCTTGGAACCATGAAAATTTATTAATTAATCGAGATATTATTTAAACTTTAAATTGAAGTTGGGGCTGCACAAAAATATTATTCAAGGTTATTAATTTATCGAGGTTATATTGTAAGTATTTGAAAGGACATTTATTTTCATTATAAGTTTAAAAGAATTATGAGTGGTATTTTGTTTTTAAAACACCATATAGCTTGTAGAGTAAGGTTTAGAGGATCCTTCTTTGGGTTTTTACTGCAGTTACATTGGTTGGGTAGCAAATATTTTTTGCGAGGGCCAGAAGGAAACAACATTCACAAGTCAAACGTTCCCGATATAAGGATTGTCTTTCGACACGAGGTATGTTTTTAAAGTATCTGGTAACTTGCAATGCAATCTTATCATGGCTAATGATTGAGAGATATGCAGACATGGAAAGAGGAGATGCAGTATGTTTTCTTGGGGATGGCCAAATTTCCTGAAGAACTAGATTTCTGAGTGCGGTGTTTAAGAATGAAGCAATTCATAAATAGTCTCATATGCACAAGTGGGAAATTCTATCAGCATCCTTGGATGAGTTGGATTTAGCAATTTTACCGAGCAACCAATGGCAACAAAGCAGAATGTTCAATAGCTTTCAGGGTCGATGAGGCAATTTTATGTAGCACTATCGTTGCATTGCCATTTTTGGTGAGGAAAAGCTTGATTGGTGCCGCAAAGTTTTCGCATTGGTTCTGCAGGCATTCATGTTGAAACGAGCAAGTTTGCCTTTGCTTTTTCTTTTTCTTTTTCAAAACAATGTATTTTACTCTTTTTTAAAAAAAAATAAAAATAAAAAACAAGCTGTGAGTCTTAATTTCTAAAATAGTGGTATGAAATTTATTGTTTAGGGACTCGTAGCATCTAGTATTTTGATCTATAGTATCTCACGGTTGAGTACCTTTTAGCAAAGAAAACCTTTTTTTAAAAGGACATGCATGATTTCTTATGAGTCATCGTCTAAAGACTTTTCCATGATGAAAAAAAATCAGGAGCTAAAATATGTATTGCAAATTAAAAAAAAAACGTATTTTCTTAATTACTTCTTATTAATGTGTGTTGCTAAAATATACAGAGCAACAAAAGATCAATAATTAAATTGTACATGGAAATGATGGGGGAGGAGGAAATAGAATTCTGTATCTTTTTCCTCCAAAAATGGAACAAATATGTAAACGAACATGGTGTAGGCTTGTAGTTGTAGGCACCAGGGCTGCGTGGCTTGGTCGCAGGACTTCACGAGGGCCTGGCCTGAATGCTGTGAGGTTTTTAATAAGAGAAAAACACAGCGAGTGGACACTGCATCGCCCCCCAGCCTTTGCCATTTTCAAGCTTTCCTTGCTTACTAGGTTCACCCGCACTAATGCAGGTTAGCTTAAATTTCAAGTGTTGTAAATGTTTTTTGAAAAAGAAAAAAATTTATGACTTGTGTTAAATAAGTTGGTTTTATTTAAATTAGATAACAAAAAAAACAATAATAATAAATAAATATTTTTTAAAAAACATGATCATAATAATCTAGAATTTTTTTTTAAAAGCGGGACCGAGTCAATTATTAATTTATTAAATACGAAATGATGAAATGAGGTAAAAAAATGATCTAAAACACATTGCCTAGTCAATCTGAGTTAGCATGATAAATCTATAACCCTAGTAGTTAAGATTGAGCCAACTCAGGTTATCTCACCAAACCTGCAGCCCAAGTCATAAGATTTAGATAATCCGATAGAAAAAAATAAAGAAAATCACAAAGCCCTTTCTTTTAATGAAAAAAAACAATGTCAACCCGCATTAATTTCTTGAACCTGTGATCTAGGTCATTAGACTCGAAGCACCCCATCTGAAAAAATTATAAAGCTCAATTCTCAATCAATTAAATGTTGAAAGATGAAATTAAAAAAATAATTTTAATTATACAAAAGGATTCAAAACAAAACTTGTAATAAAAAGAATGAGGAACAAAATTGATATATAAAATAAATTCAATTATACAAAGGATTCAAAAAAAATATAATTAAAAGAATGAGAAACAAAATTGATATATAAAATAAATTCAATTATACAAAGGATTCAAAAAAAATATAATTAAAAAAGCGAGGATCAAAATTGATTAATAAAATAAATTTTATTTTGGCCATGGGAGGAGGAGGCGCCACATGCATCTCCTAAAGGGCACGGGTTCTTCCCGCACAAACGCACACGTCAACCACTTTTTATTTTTTATATTTACTCAAATACCAAATTTACCCTCAATTGATACGGTAATAACAAAAAAAACCATTATGAAAATATAAAAAAGTCTTTGGGTGCTAATTTTAAAATTTTTTTCTTTGAAGGACATTTAGGTCGTTTCACAATGCTTTTTTATTTTTTTATTTAATTAAATTCCAAAATTTTCCTCAACTAACTTGATAATAACAAAAGAAAACCTTTGTGAAAAAAAGAAAAAAGACCTTAGACACTAGTTTTATAATCTTTTCTTTCAAGAGCATTTAATTGTTGCATTGTGCTTTTGAAATGGAAAAAAAAACTTATTTATCCTTGATTAATTTAGTAATAATTAATGAGTCTTGTGAAAAGACTTCTATACCCTAACAACCTATTCAATATTTTTAGGTGTGAAGAACAAATACATTATTATACAATTCCAATGAATAATGCAAATGAGTCTATGTATATCTTTTTTTCCTTATCTAAATAGCTTTTGTTAATATTTTTTTTAGAGGACTTCCAAGGGTGTGGTACTTGGTCTTCAATCTTTATTATTTCTCTCACGTGCTTTTAATTTTTTTTATTTAATCAAATACCAAATTGCCCATAAGTTAATTTGATAATAACAAAAAAATCTTTGTGAAAATAAAAAAAGACCTTGGACACTAGTTTTAAAATCTTTTCTTTCAATGGCATTTTAGTTGCTTTGCATTGTGCTTTTAAAATGGAAAAAAAAACTTATTTGTCCTTGATTAATTTGGTAATGATTAATGAGTGTTGTGAAAAGATTTCAATACCCTGCAATAATCGGTTCAATATTTTTAAGTATGAAGGAAAAATACATCATTTTACAACTCCAATAAATAATGCAAATGAGTCTATGCATACAATGTTTTTCCTTACATAAATGGCTTTGGTAATAAATTTTTTTAGAGGACTTTCAAGGTGCGCACTTGGTATTCAATCTTCATTATTTCTCTTATGTATAAAATGAATAACTTGATGGATTCTTTGGTACAATTTACCTTATGTCCTTCACTAAATTATATTTTAAGAAAATCAATATAGAAATTACTTAAAATATTATTAATTATAAATACATTAAAATAAATATAAAGCAAATTTGGATTGTACTTCTAAATTTAACACGGTACAAATCCAATAATTTTAGTTTTATTAGGATTGTAAAAATTGTAATATCTAACTCTTTATTTATATTCATGTACTTTGCAAGTAGAATTGGCCAATTCAGTTTAGGCACACTCTGTTTGAATGTTGTTTTGTTTATTGTTCTAGATAAAACTAGCATCTGTGCACGCGTATCATCGCGAAGCTAGACTATATTTTTAAACAAAAAATAATGTTTAAGTATTGAAAATAGAAAAAAAAGTATGAAAAACCATTTATGACAAATATGTAAAAATGTTAATTAAAGCTAAGCCAACATGAGACATTCCATCAAAATCTACAATCCAAATTATGTGACTAAAATAACCCGATTAAAAAAAAATTATAAAGTCTTTTAAAAAAATATGTTAATTTTTTAAACTCGTGACCGAGTAATTAAACTTGAAGCACCTAATCTAGAAAAATCACGAAACCTAATTCCCCAAAAAAATTAAAAAATTAAAAAAAATAATTCTAATCATACAAAAAGATTTTAAAAAATAGCAATTCAAAAAATAAGGATCAAAATCACTATCACTATTGTTATTAATAAGTAATACCATCATTATTACTATTACTATTACTATTACTATTATTATTATTGAAAAAATAAAAACTATGAACTTGATTTCAAGGATATAATTGAAAACTATAAAAACCTTGATAAACAAGCTAAGGAAAACAATAAGAAATCAAAAGAAAAGGGATCAAATTGAAATCATTATTATCATAAAAAAAATCATAAACTTGATTTGAAAGATAAAATTGAAAGCCATAAAAACTTTGACAAAAGAGTAAAGGAAAAAATAAGAAATTAAAAGTTGAAGGACCGAATCGAAATACATTATATAAACAAATTAAACACAAAAGACTAAATTGAAAATAAACAAAACTTCAACAAAAGAAAAAATAACTAAAAAACAGTAATGAAAACTAAAAGGTTCAAATATAAAATAACAATGAGGACCACAATGTATTTACTAGGGTAGGAGAGAGAAATGAAGGAAGAAAACAAAAAGATCATTGACGATACACCGGCCATATTTGAAGAACGCGCGACGCCTATAATGAAAGATGAGACAACAAGGAATAAACTAAGATAGTATAAGCCATTTTTTATCGCTAAAAATTGGCAAAGTGTGTAGCGGCTCCAACACGTTGGTGCTTGCTCTAACGCGCCAAATTTTTTTTAAATATAAAACTATTATTTTAATGGTAAATTATGTTACTATCCTTAACCAAACTTAAATTAACAAAAAGAACGAGGCTAAAAGACCTAATTACCCCCAACTACAATGAATTCAATATCTTGCATCCAAACAATTCAATAATGATTAATGCACCTGTAAAGACCCTAAAAATAAATAAATAAAAATATATTGGAGGCATTTGATAATGTATCTAGACTTGAACAAGGTTGACCCTTAAAATAACTGAGATGGGATGAAAAACACCCAAAATTAAACAAAAAAAATGCATTGTAATAATTTTAACAATTACTACACCATTCTAATAACACAGGCTCCATACAGGATGACAACGATGGAGTTAGTGGAATTGAAGATCTAGCTTCGGGAATTACTAGATAAAGGTTTTATTTGACCTAATAATTAACCTTGGGGAGCTCTGTACTATTTGTTAAAAAGAAGGATGGTACTCTATAGTTGTGTATTGATTATTGTCAATTAAATAGAGTGACATTAAAGAATAAATATCCCCTTTCATAAATTGATGATCTGTTTGCTCAGCTCAAGGGGTAAAGAGTATTTTCTATGGTGGATTTGAGATCTGGATACCATCAACTAAGGATTAAGGAACAAGATGTACAGAAGATGACATTTAGAACTCGATACGGACAATATGATTTTTTAGTGATGCCTTTCGAGTTGACTAATGCCCAACTATATTTATGGACCGATAAATTGAATATTCGACCATTACTAGATCAATGTGTAATAGTGTTCATTGATGATAGTTTGATATATTCAAGCTCTTATATGGAACATGAGTGACATTTGAGATGTGAATTTTAGTTGAAAGAGATGGTGTTCTTGGGACATTTAATCTCAACAGAAAGGATATTAGTGGACCCTAGGAAAGTGGAGGTTATTTTGAAATGGAAAAGACCTACAAATATAACGAGAGATTCGTAGTTTTTTGGGATTAACAAGGCGATACAAGAGATTTATAAAGGGGTTTTCTACCATAGCATCTTCATTGACTCAACTGACTGGGAAAACCATTAAATTTGAGTAGACAAAAGAGTGTGAAGGGATTTTCCAAGAGTTAAAGAGAAGACTCATCTCTCGCTCCAGGTATTAACTATTCCTTCTAGAATTGAAGGACTTATAGTGTATAATGATGCTTTCAGAAAAGGCTTGGGTGTGTGTTAATGCAGAATGAAAGGGTAATTTACCTATGCGTTAAGACAATTGAAGACGCATGAGGTAAACTATCCAACTCATGATCTAGAATTAGCGGTAGTGGTGTTTACTCTTTAAGTGTGGAGACATTACCTATACGAGTCCTGGGTCTAGATTTTTACAGACCATATGTCGTAGAAGGAATACTTAATGTCATATAAGGAATCAAACATATGACAAAGATGTTGGGTAGAACTAATCAAGAATTATAATTGTGTGATTGACTACCATCCATGAAATGCTAATATGGTAGCAAATGCTTTAATCCGAGGGAAATGTTGTGGTATGTCATTTACAAACTCAACATGAAACATTGCTTACGAGAACTACAAAGGATGAGTTTGCAATTGAGTGTGGGGCCTAAAGGATCCTTGTTAGCCCAAATTAAAATATAGTTAGTGCCCCGAGATAAGATATTTAAGGCACAACAAAGGGATATAGAAGTAGAGAAGGCTATGGACAAGGTAAATCAAGGGGTTGAAACCTTTTTTCAAATGTTAAATGATGAACTAGTTGCCATGGGAAGATGAATTTACTTGCTAGAAAATAAGGCCCTTAAGGAAGAAATATTGAGAGAGGCTTATGAATCAAGACTTACGGTGCATCCTAGAAGTATTAAAATATTTCAAGACTTGAAGGAATTCTATTGGTGGCCTAATATGAAGAGAGAAATAATAGAGTATCTAGCAAGATATGGGTTTTTTCAACAAATAAAGGTGGAACATCAAAAACTCGCTGGGAAACTACAGCCTTTGGTAATTCCAGAGTGGAAATGAGAGAATATCACTAAGAATTTTGTGTCAAGATAACCTAGAGAAAAGAAAAGTAATGATGTCATCTAGGTAATTGTGGATAGGCTGACTAAGACTGCTTTGTTTTTACTGGTAAAGATGATGGATTCAATGGATAAACTAGCACGACTATATGTAAATGAAGTGATAAGATTGCATGTGGTGTTGATGTTAATAGTGTTAGACCGAAATCCAAGGTTCACTTCAAGGTTGTAGCCAAGTCTAAAGTGAGCTTTGAGGACTAATTTGGATCAAAGTATTGCATTTCACCCACAAATAGATGGATAGTTAGAAAGAAATATACAAATCTCAAAGATCTTTTAAGAGCTTGTGTATTAGAATTCGGGGGTAATTGGGAGGATCTTTTGCCGCTAGTAGAATTCACATACAACAATAGTTATCGAGGCTATTATAGGAATGAATCCATATAAAGCCTTGTATGACAAGAAGTGTCAGGCTCCATTGTGTTGGGAAGAAGTTGGCGATAAGAAGTTGATTAGGCCTGAATTAGTGCAAATTGATACTGACAAAGTAAGAGTGATTAAGGAAAGAATAAAAGCTGCACAAGATTGACAAAAAGGCTATGCTGACAATCGAAGGAGGCTATTGAAATTTCAACTTGAGGATAAGGTGTTCTTAAAGGTAGCACCTTGGAAAATTTTTATTTGTTGTGGTATGAAAGGAAAGTTAGCTCTAAGATATATTGGGCCCTTTGAAGTTGTTGAAAGGATAGGGCTCGTAGCTTATAAATTGACATTACCGCCATATTTATCTAAAACACAACATTTTTCATGTGTCCTTGCTACGTAAGGTGGAGGTGGACCCAAATCGGGTGTTGCCACAAACTCTTTTAGAAGTCAAGGAAGATTCGACCCTTGAAGTTAAACCAATGAAGATCCTAGACTTCAGCAAAAAAGATCTAAGAAACAAGTTAGTACCGATAATGAAAGTATTATAGAGAAGTTCTCGAATGGAAGAAGAAACTTGGGAAAAGGAATCGAAAATGAAGAATAAGCATCCAGGATTATTTTTAGACTCAGGTATGAAATTTCAAATTTTGAGGATGAAATTTATTTATTAGAAGGGGAGAATGTAAAGACCTATATAAAATAAATAAATAAAAATATATTGGAGGCATTTGGTAATGTATCTAGACTTGAATAAGGTTGACCCTTAAAATAGACCGAGATAGGATAACCAATGGGACTGAAAAACACACGAAATTAAACAAAACAAACATTGTAGTAATTTTAACTATTACTACACCATATAAAAGGCCATTTGGCTTCCCTTGAAAGCCAAAGGCAGCCGACCATTCTAGCTGAAATAGGAGGAAGAGAACTAATTTGTTTGTAAGAAATTGTCATAAACTCCATAAAAATTCATGATCAAAATGAGCAAGGGGTGTGTTGGTAGATTTAAGAGAATTGAGTACACAAAATTGAGGGAATTAAGCTAGGAGAAGGAAGAAAAATTAAGGGAAAACTTAGGGAGAATGAAAGGAAGGGAAAAATCATCAAATTCTTCTTATTTTTCTTCTTCAAACCTTCATAGTATAAGGTAATGATCCTTATCTTGGAGAAATTCATACATATTGTACATGTTTAGTGTTTGAATGTATTGTTTTGGTGTGGGGAAGTTAGGAGTTTGAACAAATTCTTGTTTTAATTGCTAAATTGATATTAGAATAATGATAATGAGTATTGAGGGATGTTGGGTAAAGTTATAAATTGTATAAATTATGAAAACTATTTACCAAAATTGAAGAACTAGGTCTTTGGCCTAGGGTTCACAAAAAGGGGGAATTAATTTTCCAAATTGTTTAGTTATAAGGTGAGAAAGATTAAGTTAATGCCATAATTGTTATTTGATGCAAAATTTGGAAGGAAAACAACAAGAGATTTATTGTTTTTCCTAGGCTAAGTGTCGGTCAAAAGCCATTGAAAAAAAATTAAAAACATTAAATGGGTTGATTTTAAATGCTTAGTTATTATGTTGTTAAATTACACATGTCAAAAATGAGAATATGATTTTGGGATCTTATGGAAAGGTTAAGTTAAAATTTGGTTCGTAACACAAGGAATAAATGCCATTAGGTGGAAGAAATTGAAAAATGTGTTATATGAGACTAAAAGTAAATATTAAAGGTAATAATGTGATATTTTGATTGTTACGGATGATATTGCTCTAGTGATATCTCGGGGTCTTTGGAGGGTCGGCACTAGTGCGTCTAATAGCTAAGAATTCAATTCTTGATTTATTTTAGTTTAACAAGGAAATAAGAGAAAGAATTAAATGGTTTATTGTTTGAAAAATTCTGGTATATATTGTAGAAATTATGAATAAATTTATCAATAAGCTAGATTTATTATTTCTGGTTTTGTTGAGAAAAGAAAATGATATAAAGAGAAATTATGAATATGAACTTGATTAGTCATTCCAAAGATTTGGAGGCTAATGAAGTCAACAAGGTATTATTCACATTGGCATTCACCTTTGTGATAGGAAGGAATTATGTGTTTGAATGGATTTGATTAGCCTACCGGATTATAGGATGATGTTGATATTGACATAAACAAGGATTTGATTAGCCTACCAGATTTTAGAGACTAATAATATCAACATTACTAAGTGCTATGTTTTCTTCCGGATTATGAAAGCTAAAAATATCAATAAGGTTATGTTGATATAAATACTTTTACGACTTGATTAGTCATTTTAGGTTATGAAGGCTAATAATGCTAGTAGAGTTATGACGGCATCGACATTACCAAAATATTGGAAGTCATTTGATATTAGAATGATCGGTATCAACATAATTTGAAAATAAATAAGTTTTGATATCCTAGTATGGTTATCGGTAGTGATGGAGTTAATTTGATTAAAAATATAGACTCTTCAACTACAAAAATTAATGTATGCCTAAAGAGATGAATTAAAGGAAGTAGTTATAAGGAAATATAATGTATTATTTTTCTTAGTTGTTAGGATTAAATATGTTCTTTGTGATTGTAACTTGAATATATATGTTTAATTTACAGGTACATCATAATCCCAACATGAGTAATATGTAAGTTCGAGATATATCTATTTTATGATAATTAGTTAGACTTTTGTTAATATAAAAATGGATGTAAACATAAACTAATGTTCATATATTAATACTTTTGGAATGTTATGTGTATATAGAATGTCGAATGTTATTAACTTGTTTTTCAACCATTTTGAGACTTCGATTAAGGATTTTAAATATATTTTCTCATTACAATTTCTATGTTAGTGTTCATCAAATCATTACTAGGATTGTATTTTTTTTCTATGGTGCTAGAATCATTTAGGAAAGAAAAAAAACTTTTATTTGCCTTACTTTCTTAGCTCATTTTCTAACTTTGAAGTTTTGTTCATTCTGGGAATGAATTCTATACGAAATGAAATTCTTATAATTATATAAAAATGAATCAAAGGGTGATGATGAATGTTGTTATTGTGTCGTGGATTGAATTGTTGGGATCCATTATAATTGGATCATTGTGAGGATACCAAAATAACCCTGGTCTAAAGGCATGTATTTTTTTTTTTCATGAGAATGACAAAATGATCATTACACTTTAATGGTGAGTAAGAGAATGTGAAAAGGGTTATAATGATTCTTTCTTCTATTTTAGTTGTTTTTTAACTAGATGCACCGTATTTAGTGTTGGAGTCCAATAAATCAAGGGAATGCAGTTACACTACAAGTACTAGTTATTTATCCAAGGAATGTCACAATAGTTTTTTAAATTAATTTTTACTTAGTTGTTACATAATTAAAAATATATATTTATATGAAAGAAAACAATGTAAATTATTTTTAAAATATGTTTTATTAGATGAATTTTTTCTTATTTATGCATTCTTTTAAACAAAATACTTATTATTAGCAGCATGTCTTTTGAATAAAAAGTAAAGACAATTAAATTATTATTTTTAAAAAAAACTTCAATAACCTAGAATAAATAGAAAAAAATATATTGTTTCAATCGAACTCTATTTCTTTACTAATGCATTTCTCTTTTGTTCTAATAAAATTACATTTTAAATAAAAACTTATCATGATTTAAAAACATAGTTTCAATAAAAAAAAATCATGCCTCAATGTTTTTTATGTAATCAAAGAAAAAAAGAATAATCAATATGAGAAAATCATATTAAAAAATTATAATAAAAAATAACAAAATAAAAATTTTAAGGCCAAGCCTAGGCGCGCTGGAGCCTTATCTCTCATTTCTTTTGTTTAATAGAATGGACGACCCATCATGTTTGCACACATTCAATTCTAAAAAATATGCAAGGAGAATAAAATCTCACCATATAAATATCAAAAACATCATATTAAAGGGTGAAATTGAATGAAAATTAAGTTTGGTAACTAAAATAAAATATAACATTTTTCATTGAAAAGTATCGTCCATAGTGAATTATAAGGAGAAGCATAGTAATGAACAATGAAATAAATATTTATTTTAGTTTTTCTATGTAATATAATATATAATGTGTAATGTGTAGTTCTCAATAAGCTATAAAAGTCCTTTCTAACTCTTATTTTCATAGATTGCATGGCTTGTTTCTAGATGTTGCAGGTGTGTCATTCCTTAGGTCTTAGTGTTTTTTTCGGTTTTATATCTTCTGTGTATGTTAAGAAATTATCGATAATTTGAGTTTTGGACTTTATGACAATTGCGGGCACATGTTGGATAATTCCTCGAGTCTACTTTGTGAAAATATCTCTATCTTATCCCTATCTTTTCAAGTGGTTTTAGGCACATTTATAACAATCAAGTCCTACATTGCTTTGTAACTTTTGCTTAAACTTATAAATAGGAGTAGTTTTAATTCCCGCAATCCGTTGCGGGTATGGATTCGAGGATCTGATTTGAAAAAAAAATTATAAGACAATGCTATTCAAAAGTTTTTTTCAAAAGAATTCTAAAAGGTGTTTTTAACCGTAAAAAACGGGGGTATGTCGAGGAGTACTCTTTGACGGTGTTATTAAACTCGATCCAATGAGTAAACTTTGAAGTCTCTTGACCGATTCCTTGCCTACCGAACTTCAAATTAAACAATGAAAGAGTTGTCGTGATGTAATCCAGTTGATTTGGCGAATCCAAAAACACCCAGAACAACCGGTAAAAATGTGGTTGACTAAAAACAAAATTTAGGGTAATATTTATTTTTTAGTATTGAGACGGTGACACATTGGATCACCTCAATTAACCTGGGTTAACCACAAATTTCACGACCTAGGTTATGGACATGACCATAATACGTTAACCTGGTTGGCCAGTTGTCTCATTCTTTTCCCTTTCTTTTTTGTCTTCTCGATAAGGCCTTCATTGGACTTGGATGAGATGAAATATGGGACCAAATTAAAGATTTATTATAAAATAAGGGACTAAATTGAACAAAAAAGGATAAAAAAAGTGTCTAACGTGTGTTACACGCGCACCGACATGTGAGGATTTCCACAACGTGACCTAGTTAATTTAAAGGAATCAAAGGCGACCAGGACAACTAGTAAAAATATAGGATGACTTTAAAAATGCATTTCAGAATAACATCTTTTTTTTTAATATTGATTTTTTCCTGCTCAACCCGAGTTAACCGCTAAATCTATGAATCATATCTTGGATGCAATCACAATGTGCTAACTCGATGGGCTTGTTGTCTCTTTCTTTTCCATTCTCTTTTTCTCTCTTTGATTGAGCCTTCATTGGACTTTAGTGGGATGAAACGCGAGACTAATGGTTCATTTGAGAACGCGGTTGAAACCGCGTTCCCTCAAATTTCAATTTTTTTTACTATAAATTATTTTTTATGTTTTCGGATCGTTTTGATGTGCTGATTTCAAAAATAATTTTAAAAAAATAAAAAAAAACATTATTTTGATGTGTTTCTAAGCGAAAAAACATTTTGAGCCGCAACCCGATACCACAATCCCAAACAAACCATAAATTAAAGAGTTATTAGAAAATTAAATACTAAACTAAAAGAAGAGCACTTGAGCTCTAGTAAGATGCGATTTTGGGCTCATTGAAGAGTTATTATAAAATTAAATATTAAATTGAATGAAGAGGGAAAAAAAATATATGCAAGCATGTGGTAGGAGTTGATGCATCGAGGAAGGGCGTGCAACTTCCTTTAAGCTCTAAAAGTGGTCTTTCTTAGTGTCGTGGAACCATCTCGGTGGTGGCTTCCTTCCAAAGCAACGCGTGTCGACTATAGAGTTTTGATATGACTTCGACGATCAATTTTTCTTTTCTTTCTTTTCCTCCATCTTTTATCTCTTATCCCCTCGAATTTCACGTCATATCTTTGATCTTCCCTTTTTCGGAGGAAAATGGCTACCCATTGAAGAAATGTGTTATGGATTCCATAAAAAAAGAAGGTTGTTATTAATATATTAATGGTTAAATAAATTAATTAAATATAATTAGAAAAATTAAAATAATATTATTCTTAAAATTTGAAAAAAAAAACACGAGTATTATTCCTAAAATATATATAAAAAATCAACGTATAAATATCCAAATTATATATGTTTTTATGTTAAGCATAATGGTGATAAATTAAGTTGTTCTTTTTCTTTTTTTATCTTATTTGAAAATAAAAGTATTTTTACGTTAATTTATATATAATTAAGATTATTTTTTAAAAAAAGTTTTAAAGCACACGATCATTATTAGTATAATACAGTTAGAAAAGGATAATAAATTTTATTAAATGATGATTCTAAAGTTTAAACTCGTAAGAAAGAAAAAAAATAAATAAATTAATCACAGTAGCTTGCTCGAGTGGGTATACTACAAGGAGAGAAGAGTAATAGAAAACAAGACATCACCTAGCTAGCTTGCACGCCACTAATCATTGCCACAACGCTGGTGACGTATTGTGAGGCTCCATGCTTTTCGCCAAGTGGGCTTATCTCTCCATCTGACGCTGCAGCATCACGGAGTGGAGCTGCCATCAACCTTTATTGCACGCAGCAGTAATCAGGAAAGACATCATCCATCATCTTGCTGCTGGTTCTATTGAAATTCCATGCCTAATCTTAAACCAACAACCCAATTTTGAGTTTTTTTTTTTTTTTACTTAGTAAATTTTATTTTTGCTGATGAAACAGAACAGTTGAAAAATTATTTAAGAAATTAACATACTTAGGTAAACATATGCAACTCATCTTAAATTAAAAATTAAATATGTTTTTTTTCCCCCTCCTCTCACCCCTCATCAAGATCTCTCTCCTCATCACTAAAAACACCCCTAACAATCCTAAAACACTCATCTCTTTCTCTCTCTCTCTCTCTCCCCTCCTTATATCAAAACCCGTGGCAGCCAAGCTTTCTCTCTCTACCAATAGCGGTGTTAGATTTTTTCACCAAATCAGCCATCACCAGTTACTCTCATCACCCACATTTTACTTCTAAAGGTATATTAAATACTTCTTCTCACTTAATTTGAAGTAATTTATATTTAATTTATGTTAATTTGATTTTATTGAATGTTAGGGATTTGAATTAGAAATTAGGTTAATTAGATTTAATTGAAGTTGTAAATTAGATATAATTATGTTATTTTGTTTAATTATCAATTATTTTAGGTTGTTGTTGATTGCGAATTAACAAAATTATGTATTTAAAATGTTAGTGTTGATTTAGGTTAAATTATGGATTATCTTATTAGTGATTGTGCGAATTTTTATTTTTTTTTTTCAAGGGTTTGATGGCAGAATAGACTGTCTTTAGACATCTCTATTATGGAAGTCACAAATACTATCTGCAACACGCAAGTAGTATATGATATCTATGACATGCTATCTAAAACTCTCTCAATTATACTAGATTCTTAATTATTTTTCTGCATATTTTACTTTACAAATTAATTTTTTTAAATGTGATATCTTACCAAAATACTCCACAATTTACAACCGAGTTGGCGCGCAAATCATGATGAGCATCTACCATTATCTGACTTTGTAGGAATAATAATTGAGCTATCATTATTACCACTATATTTATTTTCTTTTTTGCCCCTTCTCAGTTTTCAATTCATTAAATGTTTCAGAACTTCACATGTATATTGTTTGTTGAAAAATGCAAATCTACAACATCAATGGATATGAAAATTCATATTCGGATTTCCAATGCATGCAGCCCATTATTCTACTTTTGGTTACAATAATAGCCTACGTCTCCCTCTCCCTCTCCCGATATCAAATAGCTAGTTAAGAACAGGCAGCCATATGCCTTATCTACGAGTCTTATTCAGATAGTATTCATATATTATGTTTAATTATGATACATCAAGCAGGCAAGACAACAGCTGGAACCGGAACCCATCTTCGTTTTTCAGCTCGTTCACTTCATAGTGGGATTAGTTTGTCTCCCATATTTAGTACAGTGCTGACCTTGTAACGATATCGATGAGCACAAAGCAGAAAATAAAACCAATTGACAACCCCCATTCCTGCCAAAAGGAAGTAGAAGTAATCCAAATTCCCAGCATTTATATCATTTGTCAGCCAGTCTGGATGGTGTCTCGTTCCAGTAACCTTATGAACAATGCTGCCCACCATGGTACTAAGGTAACTTGCACCAGCAAATGAGCAGAAGAAAAGAGAGTTACCGAGGCTTCTCATGTGATCAGGAAACTGCTTGTTGTAAAATTCAATTTGTCCAGTGCCAACGAATGCCTCGCATAACCCCATTACCACAAGTTGTGGAGCTAGCCAAAAGACTGACATGGGTGCAGCCTCTGGGTGTGAAATTGCTGCAGCCCTTCTCTCCCTCTCCACCAATCCAGCTACTACCATTGATAGAACAGAGAATACATTCCCAATTCCAATTCTTTGGAGAATTGTGATTCCACCTTCATGTTTTGTTACTTTTCGAATGGCTGGCACTAGGACTCTGTCATAGAATGGGAGCCATATTCCTATTGTTATCAACGACACGACGATGATGGAACTAGCTGGGATTTGGAATTTTTCTCCAAGGTGTCTGTCCATTTTCAAGGCTTGAGACACAGTAAATGTTCCTTGTTGTACCATTGAAGTCAAGCTAACAATACTAGAAGCCCATATTGGACCTATTTTTATCAGGCATTTCACCTCTTCAACCTGTTGGACACTGCACAATCTCCATTGCTTCGCACACGAACCATCTGGCTTGAGGTCAGTTTCTTTCTCTATCATTGCAGCCTTGTTCAAAAACCTAAAAGATTAAAATTATTAATTTTCAAATTTAATCAGTACTCTAAGAAAAAAACATTAATCATTTGACAACCATATGGACAAACAAATAAATAAATTCAACAACGTTTCTAGACAGCATGGACTAGCTGACTCATGATCACTACTCTGTGAGTATATGCAGTGCTATGAGGATGATGGTCTTGGATGGCATTTAGTGCCATCATTGACAAGCACTTCTGAAAGGCGACCCCACTATTAAAAATCCACCACCATTTCTAGCTACTCTCTAGAATCAGCTGCTGCATGTGTTTGTGTGCGTAATTTATAATATATAGTAGCTGATCCACTCAATGCAATAAATATTTCAATGTGAAAACTTTATGATATAACCAATAAGAATATGGTCTAGTAGTACTGAGTTACATTACAAGTCTAAATCTCTTATTAGTATAGTATATGAATAGCATCTTAATTATACCACTCAATTCGTCAACAAATCCGAATACAATTTCGCTACCCAATAAGAATAAAGTCTTGTTATTTATAATGAAGAAGATTATGATATTTTTAGATTATTAAATTCGTAAAACAATTGATTTTGGAAAAAAGAATCATAGTTTTTTCAATAGTCAGGGTTGGCAAATCACATGGAGGGTACTGTGTGTGTAGGAAAAAAGTCACCATCGTTTGTAGCTTCTACAGCTAATTAATATTTACTATTCATATTAAGAAAATCTCCAAGGATGCAGACACCTCACCTGATCTGACTGGTAAGAGGGAGCTTTGACAATATTGTTAATTGATCTTTAATTGGAGGATCATAAAAGATCCCATCAACCTGCTCTCCATCACAATTGTCAGGAAGCTTAAGCCTGCGCTTTTTATAAGCAGAAACAAAAACCTGTGCAATGCCAGAGAAAACACTTCCTTCTGGCTTTACATGCACATAAATCCTTGTTCCAATGAAGAAGAGTATGATGGAGCAGAGCATAAGCACAGTAGGTATTCCAAAACCCAAAACCCAGCTAACAGAGTCTTGAACATATACCACTGCGGTTAAAGTGATCAACATCACCACCGTGAAGGTTGTATAATACCAATTGTAGTAGCTGCTAATCCCTTTTATCCCTTCTTCAGTTGTAGGGTCAAACTGATCAACACCAAACGGAATGCTGCAAGGCCTAATCCCACCTGTTCCGATAGATAGGAACCCTAAGCCAAGCAACAGAACACCCAATTGCATGCTGGTGGGACTTTCACAGTTCCCATAAGACTGCTGCTTTCCTTCAGGCTCGCATTTTTGTGGGTGAAGATAAGGCACCCATGCCGTCGAAGTCACAGTCACCATTCCCTAGCCAGCCCATTTCGACAAACATTAAAATGTGTATATTACTAAATCTTACTGTTTATTTTTATATACGTAGACATAACACATGATATGGAAACATACAGTGGATCAATTAATTATAAATTATACAGTCACAAATAATTTGTCTTCTTGAAACCCAACATTGGAAATTAAATTAAATTATCTCCAGCTCTGGATACATTGCTTAACCAAATAATATTCTCAATCAGGAATTATTATTGTTTTGAGGAGCTTTTTTTAGGTTTATCTCTTGGTTTATGTAGCTCGTACGTTATATTATTTTTGTAGTTTGATTAGAGCTGCGGGAAAGTGGGCAAAACTTGCCTGTCGACCATTTGCGGAGTTTATTATAATCAATAATTACATATATTTGATCTATGTGTTTTTAAACCCATTAATTCATAATTAATTTGATCATTTTATATTCATTTTCAATTTATTCTTAAGAGATAGAAAAAGAAAGAATAAGTAGATTGGTGGGAATTAATCAATTCTTTTTCATAATCTACATGAACTAAATTATGATCAGTAATTAATTAATTCTTCATTTGTGAATCTTGACATTTCTAAATAACTCATAGTTTCCCCAGTCAAGTTTTGCTTATTTTCGTTAATAAATAATAGTTAAAAAATAACGAGGACTTAATCTTTTTAATTAAAGTCCTGATTTCCTTTATTAATTCCTGTAAAAAGAAAATCTAGAGATTTTTATTCTTATGAATATATTTTACTATTTCTCAATATCATACGTCATTGTAAATATTGGTATATATTTTAATGTACAAAAGGTGTTTTCATAGAGTATAGAGAGTAATCAAACAACGTTAGAGACTAAAATATTTTTAAAGGAGGTCATTATCATGAAAACAAGCCTAAACCATAGATATGGTGGTGCATAATTCCCCTAAAAGGTATATTTTCTTTAAAGAAAAAAAATCCAGGAATTTATACATGAAACTGTATATTTCCTTTTCATTGGAAATGGCAGAAATCAAAACAGCACACAGACAGATGTATCGATGCAAAAGCCAAATGAGAAAACTAATCTTAATCTTGCAGTAGGAAGAAATTACTGTATGAACAGAGAGTAGTGTGAAATGGTCGGAGAAATGTACCAGGAAAGCTGCACAGGATGCAAAAGCAATGGTCTTAAACCTGCCCACATAGGCATCAGAGATAAATGCACCAACCAACGGTGCGAAATTAGTTACACCAGACCAGATGTTTATGACGTTTGCAGCAGTCACCTGCTCCAAGTGAAAGACTCTCATCAAATACACCATGAAGTTGGCTAACAAGCCAAAAGTAGCCAGCCTCTCAAAAGTCTCATTTCCTGCAAAAACACAGTGATGTATATCAGCAGGATTCTCTTTGCTAAAAGACAAGTCTTCTGTAACAAATTATTATGAAAGTAGTTTCGTTCTGCGTGGCAAAAAGACACAGATGATGGTCAGTCAGATCGGTGGAGAATTAATATATTAACCTAAGATAAAAGGCATGGCTCTCCATCCTCCGGGCTTCTTCTGCTCAGTTTCTGCAAGGTTGCCGTGCTTCTGCTCCGGTGATGATGGTTTTTGGAAGCATTTTATGGAGCAATATAGCCTGTATGAGCTTGTGCCCTTCTTTTCATCTTCAGCCATCCTCTTATCCTATATTCTAGTCCTCAAGTTCAGACTACAACTTGCTCTTCCTGAACAGGACCAAGATCACCTATATATACACACACACGCACGCACGCACCCCGAGGGGGGGGTATATGGTATCGAGCATAGATATAAATTAGAAGAGACAAGATGATTGTATGGATGACGAAACGAGGGCCAAAGGTGACTGCATATAGTCCTTGTGAAAACGACATGGACGTGTCCTATGATTCGGCCTTGCCCTTATATTGTTACTACCCCCTCATGGCAAGAGCAAAACAAAACGCAAACGGCTCTCTCCTTCTCATCTAGGACCTACCCTTTGCTTTGTGGCCCGTGGAGAAAAGTAGTGGAAGAAAAGTATTTGCCACATTATTTCAACAATGATAGCAGCATCTCTAACAATATCAGTATATGGATACTCCAACCATATATATACAACAAAAGCAATAAATTTAAATTTTTTAAAAAATTTTAAAATTTTCATTAATCAGGTTTAAAATTGTTTAGAATTTATATGAAGATTACTTAAAGATTCAATTTTTTTTCGGCTTTAAATATTTGTTTTTAGACTGGATTGTCGCAAATCACAAGTCATCCAAGTATCCGGTCTTTAATGGTAATTTAAACGAACCACCCATGAGAAATCTCCTAAAACCTTTTAGGAGAGAGAGATTGTATACATTAGAGTGCTAGCTCTTTTTTTTTGTGTTTTAGGTGTTTACACATTGTACTTTTCTCACTCTTCTCTTAGAAAATAAGAGGCATAACGTTTTATTTATAAGAAAATCTAAAAACGCTATAAATAACAAAATATCACATATATTATTTTAGGATAATTTTATAATTTTATTCAATTTTTTAGGTCTAAAATTATAATCTCATATATTAATTAGATTCTAGTCCTTAATTTCTAAAATTAATTTACAATCAAGTCACACTTTGATTAATCATCCCATTTTAATTTCTAACCAATGGTTCTTATGTATGTGACCCATTAGGTTTTCTAATAAGTTGATTCAAATATAAATCATAATTCTAAATAAAATAAGATTAAATAAATTCAATAATTTTATTTATTATTAATTCAATAATTGACTTATTTATATTTAAAGATCAAGTACAATTTCTATAATTTGTTACAATCCTTTAAATATTAAGAAAGTCATAAGTGATTTATCAATAACTAATTTTTTAATATAATTATTATTTATTAATCATGAATATTTCAATTTATAACGTCTATTTTGATAAATACTTGTCTATTTTGAAGATCAAGCACGTATATTTGCTTGACCATCCAATTTATACATTATTTTATTAATAATAAATATATTCTATATAAATAAAATCAATACTACGTGGCAACAATTGCAATCATTTCATTTTTGTTTCAAATATTTGTCACCAGCCAAAAAAAAATGCTTTTGACTGACGATCCAATGAGCACATGGGCAACCTTAATTATACAAGAAACAAACATTTTTATATACGAAAAACAAAGACAAGGATATCTTGAACGGGCCACCGTTACAATATCGAAAGGTTGACTTGGACACTTGAAAATATCTCTTGGAGGATTCGGATCCACAGCCTCCTGCTCCTTAGGAGTGAGGTTCTTACCACTTGGCCTCGAAGGGCCTTGGTCGAAATTTAACATATATGTTTTCATGATTTTGTAATTTAGTCCTTGTTGTTTTGAAAATCATAGATTAATCATTTGGCCAAAGTTGACTGTAATTTTTTTTAAAAAAATTCTAAATTACCTTTTTCAAATGCAGCTTTAATTTTATCTACAGTAGGCGAGATGGTTGGAAGAACCAATAGAAGGACTAAATTACAAGAGAATATAAAAACCTAGGACCTTATATTAGGTTTTTGAAAACAAAGGATTAACTAATTATATTACTAAGAACTCATGGATTAAATAATAATTTACTTTTTAAATATAGTTTTGGTTTTTTGAAATATAGATAAAAAAAAATGAGTTATAATTTAAATAGTTGTTACTAGGTAATTTTTAGTTGTACGGTTTCTCTATATGTTGACAATAGGGTAAAGTATTAACATGCTCATTGGCCATTCTCAGGAGATGTATGATTGTTGAATTGATCGCTGGTCTTCTTTTAGATATTTGTTGCCAATTATTTTTCTTTTAAGAGTAAAACTCACCTTAATTCCAGTTTTTTTTTCTTTTTTTTTTGGTGTATAAGTAGTTTCAGTTTCTTTAATGCCATAATTTATTTCCATTTATTTTTCTATTGCTTGATCTTGCAGCCCCTTCCCTCTTGGTGTTGGTGTTAAAAAGTTAATTTATTTTAAAAATTTGAAACCTCATGGCCGAAATAAGAGTTGATTACCTATAAAAATTTAATTTTTTTATTAATATAGATATTCGAATCAGTTTACATGTATCTTGATTAATTTTATAGGCCCCGAAATTAACAATTATATAAACTTTCAATGACCACGAGATTTATAAGATTTGAATTAGTAACCTCTAAAAACTGAACAACTGAACAATTGAGTTAGATTGAAAAATTTTGATTCTATCTTCAAGTGTTAGGCAGACAAAACTCGAAGATGATGGACCCGTACGTAACAATTACTAATTCATTGACTCATTGAAGCAAGAGGGATAAAATTACAATAATTCCCTTCAAGTGTTGTTAAATTACAATGACCATCCAAAACTTTGATGATTTGACAAAAATCTCCTTCATATGCCTTAAACATTTCAATACCATCCCCGTAAAAAAGGGATTTCTGTAATACCTTCGAACTTTCAAATGGTGTGTACAATATTACAACATTTCGAGGGGGTCATTACATTTTACAAAAGCAGAAAGTACAGAGTCTTCAAAAGCATTACAGGCACTACTACATTACAGGAAAAGAACTAACAGGTTGTCATGAAAAAGAAATCCTGGCAAACGCGTCTACTGTGCTTTTAACATTTCCTAACCTTTAGTGAAAGAATGAATGAGAAACAAAAGAAAAGAAAAAAGAAGCATGATGTCTCACTCGATCAATACGTTTACAAGAGAGAGTGGAGAGGAAAAGCAAAACAAAAACAATCTGCTGGGGATATATCCTTCACTGTCTTGTGTCCATCATTGCATGCCTTGTGTTTCTTTTATGTGATAATGAGTAGATTATTCTCGTATCCGTTGTTGTGAACAATAGGGCGTAGGGGGTCAAGCCTCCACTCACCATCAACAATGAACTTGATCTGTACCACAAGGTTAAGTGTTGAGATATAATCTGTGTAGGGGACATGATTATGCAAGTTAGCAAAAATGATTTACCTCGTATCTGCCTGGATACAATTTCAGATACAAAGAAAAGATGCCCACACTTGACTTTTCCATCCTTCTCTGCAAAATAGCGAAGCAAGTTTCACTCTCGTCTGAAATGATCTCACAGAGGACATGTTTATTCAGGCGAAGAAATCGCAATAATGTGACAGCAGAAATATAACAGCATGCCGTTGCATTATTTATATATAAAGCAAACAGATAACTTGCACTGGTCTAGATCTGGTTGCTGATGCAACAACATATAAAAATGCAGGTAAAGAACAGAAATGGAAAAAAATTAAAATTAAAATTGGGCTGTAACAATAGCAACACAAATATATTCAGCCTTGACAACTCCCAACCCATAATTCTCAAAACCATGGGAAATAATTGTCCCCGAATCTCTTGTTTCATACTAGGAAGAAATGCATGATGCAGAACGATCACTAGGATCAATAAATCTAGACATCATGGCGGAATAGAGACCAAATCCATACTTCCATGGAAAGCAACCTTTTTATCAGAGCCAACTCTCTGGATAAACAACAGCCTTTTCTATTCCACTAAGCCCAACTAGTATGAATAAAGCCTGTCTGTGTTGCACAACATGCTTCATCCACATACACAAGACAGTGCAGCCCACAAGTTGCCAGACAACCAAGTAGCTCCCATGTCCCAACATTCCATGAGGCTTTAGGCTTTTGACATTACGTCTCTCAATATGAGTAGCAAACTTAAAAATGGTATTTCGCCTCAACAAACCAAAGAGTACAAAAACAAATATGAGCCAACACATTTGATGACTGCAAAGCATCACCTTGCTATAATTTAGACAAGCCAGTATTATTTATTCTAAGTTTCTGAAAAATCAATTTAGATGGGATCAAACCTGGGTGGCCCAACCATCAAATGACCCTGCTAGGAACACCTCTGAAGCAGAACTAGGCCAAACTATACAAGCAGTGCGAAGAAGTTGCAAGGCTCTACAAGCGTCGTCGATCCTTTTCTGTTTCTCTTCCACTACCTTTTGTGCATCACTGTTTAAATACAGATATGGCACAAATGGAAAAGAAAATTAGAGCTATGTGCCATTTATTTTCCCACTAGACTATGTGCCATTAGATGAAGAGAACTGAGCATACATTATCGCAAGTGCAATTTTGCCTTCTGACACTGCTATTTTTGCCCTTGTTGACCGTAATTTATCCTGGGCATTCATTATCTCATTTTCCTGGAACTCGCAAGCATCAGAAAGCTTCAGCAGATCATCAGAGGCTCTTCCATTATCCTGGTGAAGAGTATAAAACATGATCTGAAAGAATTCAAGATATGCTTTGGACAAGTTTCTAAAGAAACTACATGCACAATTGAATCAACCTGAATTGAGAAAATAAAACAAAGAAAAAAATGAAGATTGTGAATCTGCGTTTACTTTCATTTTTGAAAGAAATTAAAATTTATCCTAGTAAACACTCCTTTAAATTAAAAACCAAAAACACAAAAGATGAGAAAGCTTTTCTATGGCCGGTATAGGTCATGAAATTCATTTATCATTTAGAATTTGATTAACCCAGTTAGCTAATACCTTTTAGTCCAATTATTTCTTGCACCAGAGAGAAAAGGGTGAGAGAGAGCGAGAGAGAGAGAGAGATTGATGACAAAAAAAATAAATCTCAGACAAGACTTCTCTATTCAGGAAAGAAACGACATAGAGGTGATGTCAAGTGTTTCATTATCTCCTTTCCTTGGTCGTTCTTCCTAAAAAGCAAGTGGAACATGCATTGCCTTACTTACCAAATAAGGTGCAAGTAAAAGCCAGACAAAGTTCATGCACGGTATCAACTTATATTGATTCATGACTTTGTAACAAGCAATAAACAGGTATAAGCTGAGTTCCACATTGAATTCCATTTGTTTCTTATATACAAAAAAAGAATAAAGAGAGAAGGATTCATAAAATCTAGTTTTAAACATTTGTGTTCATCAAGGGCATAGTTTAGGTACCACTTCCTGTGATTCACTTTCACCAGTGTTTGACTTTAACGATTGCAGCACAGAGGAAAGCTCTAACTCCAGGTCATGTAGGCGACTTCGTACTTGATTCTGATTAATCCCTCCATCAGAGCAGTTTTCTTTCCTTCTGCTGACAGTTTCACTAGCACCCTCCCTTGTTTCAATTATCTCATCCCCTAAAACACTCTCCTCACCTCCTGTACCAGTTCTATTAGAGCTAAGTTCTTCAGCTGTACATTGACAAACAGAGAGAAGTCAGCAGATCCAAAATGTAATGCAGTCAAACCTCCTGAACACCAGCTCACGGAATACCTTCAAATTGCAAGTCTGAAAACGCTGCCCTCTTAATGCTCCAAGTTCTCCACGTGTCTGGATTTAGCGAATTTCCAGAACCATCAATATTTGAGAAAGATCTGCTATGATCAAGGCCGCCTCCCAAATCACTGAGTGCACTACTCTTGGGGTTCAATAATCCAGGTGAATTGTTACCATTGAGGCCAGCACCTGTCTTTGACAATGGAAAAAAAAAAGAGTACAAGTTAGGTTTATAAGGAATGTCCAACCATTAAATCATTTTCATACCAAAAGACTTGTATATAAACATATGCTCATATATGTTTAAAATTATAATTGAAGTGGTGGAAATAAAGATATCTTTATTAGCTAAATAGTATTATATTAAATAGTCGCCAATGAACTAAACACATCTACAATAGCAAGTAATCTGTACATGGCTGAGTTATCAGACGTGGAACTTAAGAGCAATATTGGTTACTGATTTAAATTTAAAAAAAAAAAAAAAAAAACTTACCCCATTCTTCGTGGTTTTAGGGAGCAAATCATGGTTAACATTGCTACTTTGGACACGAGTAGTGCTTTCAATTTCTTTTAAAGCAAACCCCAAATTCATATTCCTTTCTTTCTCTAATCGATACAGTATACCCCCAATCCCAGCATCATCCTCAGTCGCTGTATCTCTGAGAGAACAGAATAGATTGATCAAACACTACCCATGATATTTACGAATAGATGATAAAATAGCAAGCTTAAAAAACTACCCATGGGAATTTGGCATGGAAACAGTTATTGAAAGTCATGGATATCTGTTAGTTTTATTTTGATTCTGGATAAGTGGTTTACCAATTTACACACTGAAATGTGGAAGAAGAAAAGAAAGGAAAAGGAAAAGGAAAAGAAAAAAAACAGCAAAGCATTACTATTTTGCAACGAGCAAACAAGGGTAAAATGACAAAATTGAGACCTTTCAGCTACATGTTGCAGTCATGCTCGTTATCCTAGACTACTAACTGATAAAAATATTGTATGTGTTACAAGAAACCTACTTTCAGGGCTTAGAGGTCTTTTCTTTTCTTTTCTTTTTCTGGGAAATTGGAAGTGAAGCTTTGAGACTCAGTACCTAACTCAAAAGCAAAAGGATAAGAGTATCCATTCATACAACCAACAAGCTCTCTCTCACCCTTCTTTTCTTTTAGGCTATATAATTCAATGTAACACCATAGGAAACAACAATTGCAACGAAAAACAAGAGTGGTTAACGAAAATTAGAAGCCTCACTGTGAACTACCAGAGGACGAGCAAGGAACCTGAGAGCTTTGCTCTTCATTACGCTCTAAAGCCTTGTCTTGAATTCCAGCAGCACCACATTTTTTATTATCCGTTAAAGAAGAATACCAATCTACAACATCTACGTCGTCAACATTATCATCGAAATCCCAACCCAAAGCGAGCCACCCTCCTTCCTTCAAGATAGCCTCAACAAGATCCATTCTTCCTGCATCAATCAACTGTTTCTTGCTTGGAAACATCTCTGGATTTTTTGAACTATTCATGAACTCCAAAATCTCAGTCTCCAATGAAATGTTGCCCTCACTACTTTCCCAATCCCTTGTATTACACCTCCTTACAAATCCACCACCACAACCCCAACAGCTGTTTTTCAACTCAAAAAATCCACTACCACTCGTCCCCTTCACTGCAAGAAAGCGTAACTCTTGGTTTCTTGTTTTTCCTTTTCTGCTAAGATTTTGAATATTAGAAGCAGAAGTGTTGGGGAAAAAAATTTGAGGGATCAAATTTATGAAGCAATTAGGCGCGTGAGTGATAGAGAGCATGGTTCAGGCATTTCATCGAACAATTGGAGCGCAAGCGAAGAGAAAAACAAAACAAGGAGAGAAAGTGAATTGTAAGACCAAGCAACGAACAATACCCACTTGAAAGTGTCACACGCATATAATTTAAATATGAATAACTTATAAGAAGTAGTCCTTGTAGTTTACCGAAACTAATTGATTAACCTCTATAGTATTAAAAATAATTAAATGATCCCTTGACCAGCATTGACCACCCACAATTTAGAATTTTCTTAATTTTTTCTATTTATCTTATCCTTTAATTTTTCTATTTTACAATTTAAATTTTTAAATATCTATTTTTTAAAATGAAAAAGAATAATTCAAACTGATGATTTTCAGTTAGATTCGGTTAATTAATGTAAGAAAAGGGTTCAAACCGACCATTGATATGCCTTTCCCTCTAACATATTAAACTCATTTATATTATTACACTAGAGTAGTCAGCTCTAATGCACGTGGTGGTGCCCTGGGAGAGGATGTTCTAGAGGAATCCTATGAATCTATTATTAATCAACGGCTTGCAGAATTAGACGATGAAAGGGCTTCAGGGTTATGTTACTGATGAACCTTTCAAATTAACTACCACGTGATCTCCTGCAGCCGCAGCATCAAGTGATTTTTCTCAGAAAGCAAAAAAATAAGTCTCCTCCCTTACATCATGGTAGAGTTTGTTATATATATAAATTTACATATGAAAACTAAAGATTTACAAGATTTTTCTTGTTTTGTATCCGGGTATTGTTCTTTATTTTTTATTATTATTAATATGGATGTCCTGGTCAGTTTACGCGCATCTCAACTAATCTCACAAACCCTGAAATTAATGATCATGTAAACTTTTAGTTGCCATTATATTAGCAACCACAAGACTCGAACCTGAGACCACATAAAAAACAAACCTCTTAGTCCTAATCTTTTACCACTAGATCACCTACTAGATAATTAATTGTTTTTTATTCTTATTACAACCTTTTTATGTGTAACATTTACTTGGTTATAGAAAATATTTATATATTTTTTTTTGTTTTAGGGTTCTCGAGCTTTATTTGCGTCCTTGACATGTATCCAAAATGCTGTTCATGTGATTTCACTGGATCTATAAAGTAAGTTGATGGTTCTTAACATTTGATGTCCTAAAGTTTATGCAATTTTTGGAAAAATCAAATGTTTCTCGTGATTCAGCAGCGCCTGCTTCGCTTGTCTTGAGAGGAGGAGACACTTGACTTGCTGTCCTCTCCTATTATTACTAATAATAATAATAATAATAATAGAGAGGGTTTTCTCAAATGGGAAAAATATTGGCAAGAGAAAAGGGAGGACGATTATAAAATTATCAAGGTAAACAGCTTTAAAGAATAAATGTTGCATGATTCTTAGCTTCAGGGGGCCATCAGAATCTCTCTTTCCAGATATCTTTTGTTTTTTTCTCTCCTTTTTACTTAATGCTTTGTTTATAGAACTCTTGCTCAGGCCGTACAAGTTTTTTCAACTTCAAAAAAAAAGAATGTCAACGAAAAACAATTTGAGGACCGAGTTAATTTAAATAATATTATAAAAATATATAACAGTAATAAATAAGCAGATAACAAAAAAAATGTTTAAAAGTACTCTAATATTTCAGTTAACTTGGATTATTAAACAATTCAATAATAAAAAGTAAAATTAAAAAAAAAAATAAGACAACATAAAAAACCTTTATTAAACCAGGTTAATTCTTAAACTTTACAACCATATAAACAAAATTAAGATAATTTTATAGGAAAAAAAACAATAAAAAATTTAAATAACAATTCCTAATAAATTAAATGAGAGCATGATAACTCCAAAAAAACAATAAGAAAAAAAATAAAGCTCAATTTCTAACAAATAAAATGTTAAAAGATGAAAATTAAGAAAAAAATATAATTTAAAAAGATAAAAAAAAAAAAAACCCTCAATTTGAGCCAACTCGGTCAAGATGCAAAATCTCTTACCCATTTGTGATACTAGGGTGAATGCGTTTGAAAGAAAATTGAATAATATCACGAAACACAATTATCAAACAACTTAATGTTGAAGGGAAAAAAAGATTATTTTAAAAAAGCAATGGAAAAAAATATGAGTTAACCTAAGTTAACCTGCAAACCTTATAACCTTGAAAATCGAGAAACCCTTGAATCAGGTTCAATTAAGAGGTTTAATTTCTAACCAATTTAATTTTGAATGATGAGATGGTGAGAAGAATATCAATTTAGAAAATTTATCAAAGAAAAAAAAATATAGCAATTAAAAGAATTAAGATCAAATTTTATAAAAAAAAAAACATAAAGGTTGAAATTGTAAGAAAAAATAATCGGGATGACTCGATAGAAAGAAAATGAAAAAAAATATGAAGATCAATTTTCAATAAATCAAATAATAAATGATAAAATTGAAATAACTTAATTTTAAAAAAGATCCTAGAAAAATCAATTTGCATTAACACTTGAAAACTTGTGACTTTGATCTTGAAACTAATGACCTCGATCCTGAACCCACTATTAACCTCATAGCAACAGAAAAAACACAATAATCTTAGTTAACCTGTAAATCAATGATCATGAGTAAAGGATTGAGATAACTCAATAAAAAAAAAAAAAAAAAAAAGGTAGAAAGACCAATTTCAAATAAACTAAATATTGAAGGATGAATAAAAATAAATCAAATTTTTTAAAAAAGTCATCTACATTAACTTTTAAAAGAATGACTCTGGTCATGAACCTGAGACTGATCCTATAGAAAGCAAATCATAAAAAATAGGAAAGCAAATCTCTAAAAAATGGGTAAAAAAAAATTAGCTTTTAAAAAGAAAAAAAAATCAAGCTAACTCAAGTGAACCTCATAAATCCGATCTAATCTTTAAAACTCATAACTCATGAAATCCTTGAATCGAGTTTAATTAAGAAATTTAATTCTCAATCAATTTAATTTTGAAGGATGAATCTATGAAAAAAATTTTAAAAAAAACTTGTCAAAGAAAAAAGACAGAAATAAAAAGAATGGGGATCAAATTTGAAAGAAAAAAACCATGGAGAATGAAATTGAAAAAAAAAACTAAAAAAAATGATCCCAAACAAAATAAATAGCAATCAAAAGAATATGAACTAAATTTAAAAGATAAAAATAAATAAAAGGGCGTTAAATTGAAAAACATTTATAATTTTATAGCTTATTAAAAATAAAAATAAAAAAATAGTAATCAAAAGAACGAGGACCAGATCTAAAAGATTAAAAATTAAAAAGCGGGTGAAATTGAAAAACATTTGTAATCTAATGACTTATTCAAAATAAAAAAATAGTAATAAAAAGAATAGGGATAAAATGTGATGGAGAAATAAATTATAGGGGCTAGTCTTATTTTTTGAAAGAGTTGGCGCAAAATTTGAGGGTGTATATAGAGAAAAAAAAAAGATGTTGGAGCTATACTCGATGCGCGTTAGGGACACACACCACATCATTGTGTCGAGTTTGGTGTTTAGGCGCCAGAAGACATTGTTTAATGGCCGGACAACCCCTCACGCTTCACCCGAACAAGGTAGAGGCTATAAACACGCATCATCAGTTATTTTAATTATTTTTAATAAATATAGTTTACAATAACACTCATGGGTATCCTTGGAATTCACAGTAAAACAAATGTAACAAAAAAGCTCTTGGGTGAGGGTTTTGATGTTTTTGTCTTTAAGTGTATCAAATAGTTATATTATTTTAAAAAAAAATTGAAAATACAAATAGTCTTTAGGTAAGATACATTAGATTATTTTATTTAAGGGTTAAATTAGTAATTTTACTATAAAAAAAATGAAATGACTAATTTAACTCTATATAATTTATAAAAAATAATTATATCATAATAAAAAATGACCTTGCCTCCAATACCTAATTTAAAAGTTTTATTATTATTAATAGATAATATCATAATTATTTATTACAATGAATAATAATTCAAGTCTAAGATGAAAAATACGTTTATTAGGAGAATTAGTTTTTTTTAATTAGTCTCCAGAAAACAGAAAACGGTTTGGTTGGTTATATATACTCCAACTAGTTTCTACAGAGTCTATGAAGAATCCGTACTTTACTCATACGTGATGATAATATGATTTGATGCGATGGAATAAAAGTTCTTGTAATTTAAAAAAGCAAAGAAAAATAGGACCAAATATGATTTTATAGATTTAAAAAAATATTTAAGAGTGTAGTTGTGATTGATTTTTAAAGTGTTTTTCACTTGAAAATGCATCAAAATAATATTTTTTTTATTTTTTAAAAATTATTTTTGATATTAGCATATTAAAATGATCTAAAAACACTAAAAAAATATGAATTTAAAAAAAATAATAAAATAATTTAAAATTTTTAAAAAATTCTTTTAAAACACAAAAATAAATATGAAGAATATTATTAATATTCTACCTCGACCAATGGCATAGAAAGTTTAAAACAGTTTTGGTAGTTTTTGTAATTATAGTTTTTTTAAAAAATAATTTTAGTTATGATTTAAAAAATTAAGTTTATTTAAAATTATTGTGAGATTAATTTTTATATTTAAAATAAATAAAAAGTAAATCTTCATAAATAAAAAAACAAGTTATTTTAATTTCTATAAAACTAGAATTTAAAACATAATTATATGTAAAACTCACTCAGTACAAAAAAACAAAATTTATTTAACTAATTAAAAGATTTTTTTATATGATTGAGTAAAATAAGATATCGAAATAACAACGGTGATATCAAAGAGTTTTATATGTGTGTGGGGATGAGAAAATTAAGAAAATAAGGTAGAATAAATACTAAAAAATACTTTGATCCTTACAAAATACTTGACTTTCTTATTTGATCATATGATTATATATATTTTTTAATTTTTGTCTTCTTAATCGCATATTTCCTTGACTGCGTTTATTATTTTGAAAAAAAAAATCAAGTATAACAAGCTCCCTCGATATCAAATTATCAATTATTAACCTTATTGTCATCCTGGCCTCGTCTGGTCCCTGCAAATTTTGACTGAGTTGCCCATAAGAATAATAATAAAAAATATATATATATATATATATACTACGAGTAAAAAGAATGCTATCAAAGGAGGCCAGATGAGTAGGCCACGATAAAAATTTTATATTTAAGAATGCTATTCAAATATAAGGTAAAATATGAAAAAAATTATTTTATTTTTAATATGTATTATTTTTAAATTTATATATTTTAAAAAATAATTAGATATTATATTTTCCATTTTAGTTTTTATTGAATGTTAAAATTAATAATATTATAATAACCTTAATTATAAAAACATAATAAATAGCCTAACACGTAAATCTGAATTGGCCTTACGGGTTGACCTGAGATTCAACAGATCTAAAGCTTAGATCAGTTTAAGTTTAAGAAAAAAATAGAGGAAGGAATTATCAGATTTGACTTGAGCAAAAACTCAGGTCAACTTGGGATAAAATAAGGGTAAAAAATCCTTTGATTTTTTTTTTTTTTATCAAAATGAGGTTGCTTTGATTCTTTTTTAAAAAGAAAAATCGATCAACACAAAGTTAACCCTCCCAACTTGTGAATGGGACCTTCCTTCAAGTTGACCTCTGAGTTGGGTTTTAAAATTATGATAATAAATGTTTTTATCATTATATTAATCCATGTCAACTTAGGTTGACTTTCCTAACCTATGACCTGTGCCTTTCTTCGAGTCTCCTCTAGTTTGTTTTTGAAACTATGATCATAAGCACTTTTATCTTTATATTGACCTGAATAAACTCGGGTTAACCTTCCTGACCCGTAACCTGGGTCTTGTCTCGAGTGAAGCCCCGAGTCGTGTTTTAAAACTGTGATAATAATTATTTTTATTCTTACATTGACTCGACTCAACTCGGGTTGACCCTCCCGACCCATGACTTGTCCCGAATCGACTTTCGAGTTGGATTTTAAAACCATAATAATAACAAGCAGTTTTATCCTCACGTTGACTTGGTTTACAATCAACCTGACCTTTGACTCAAGTCTTGTCTTGAGTCCATCCCCAAGTCAAGTTTTAAAATTATGATAATAATTACTTTTATTTTTATGTTGACTCGAAAAAAAAATAGATTGACCATCCCATTTCTTGACCCGAAACTTATCCCTAATTAACCCCTGAGTCGAGTCATAACTCATCAATCAAATTTATTGGTCAATAACAGAAGTTTGAGTTTAAGAAAATAGAGGAAAGATTGATGTAAGATAAAAATTAATTTTTATATTATCTACAAATGCACCAAACAATTCCATCGTACCCAACACCACCTTGTTTTTCTCCCTGCTGACCAGATAATATTCACTCGTCTTGATTACTTCCTTTAACAGATGCCAAAAAGAAAAGAAAAGAAAAAAGGTTTGCTTCCACTCTCCCTCGTTTATAGGAGGAATTTGTTTTTATCCTATTCCATACTTGTAGGCCCTATTTGTCCAATCAAATCCAACATTTCCTACGGACCAATACTCCTGATAGTCGAGGAAATAATGCATGCTTGGCAATAGTGCATGCTTGGCAATAGACACCATCAAACTCAAATTAAAATGATGCAGATGCAAGGGTGGTAAATCTGGCCACAGCATTGATGCAGGGAGGGAGCACCGAGCATGTCATCAATGCCGGAGCAATTTTGGGGTCAAAGGCACCAAATCCTGCAAGAACAACAGCGAAGGCTTCTTGTATTTGCCAGTCCACACCCCTATTGGAGTTGAAACAGGCATCAACTTCTGAGGAACCTCAATTGCAAAACCTAACCACAAGAACCAGCCCAACTCAAATCCATTCAGAATAATCAAGACCAGACTAGATTCCAACCAGGAAAAAGCAATCCATTTCCAGAAATCTTCACAATGCATACATAGAAGAAAAAAACAGCAACACTGCATTCATCGATGACCTATTAATACAGAAGCCACATACGAAAGCAAAGAGCAATGCACATCTTCCACTACCTTCATCTAAAGTTGCTAAACTTCGATGTAATTCCTAGGCACACTTGACATGATACCACAATTAACAATAAACCTAGCTCAATGTTTAAGGGAAGAAAAACCAAAAAGAAAATCTAGAGGATATCGTCATAAGCAATAATTTCTCTGCCTTTGAAAGGCACGTCTAACACAGAAGGACCGTCACTGCTACTACTTGTTGGGTTCACTACGGCTGAAGCAAGCTTATTACCTCTCCCGTGTCTGCTTAAAGGTATCCCACCCCTCAAGAGTTTGGAGGATGATGATGATGGTGACCCACTGTCCCTCTTACCTCCAGCTCCAGCTCCAACTCCTTCTCTCCATTGCACAAGCGGATCAGTTGCCCGTAGCACTTGGACCTGAAAAAAACCCTAATTTCAATAATCCAAAATTGAAACTAACCAATAAATGTGAACTAGGGCAAATTCTACAACACCTTCCATTTACCAATGCAATTCTCAATTTGTTTTGTGAAAGTTTAACCGAATAATAAATAAATAAATAAGATTGTAACCTTTTTAGAGTTTATAGCGATGCCAAAGGAAGAGTCAAGAGAAGCGGTGATGGCTGCCTCGGCCGAGTCCTTTGAACGATAAGTGATGTAACCAATAGCATCGCGATCGATCCGGGTGCGGGAGATTTCGCCGTAGATTGCGAATCGCGACTTCAGATCAAGGACTGAGCAGTCCGGAGGTAGATCCACCACAACCACCGCAGGCGGCGGTGGAGGCTTCGTAGATGGCTTGATGTCGTTGGGTTGGGATTGCGGAGGAGGAGGAGGAGGAGGAGGAGGAGGACGCCGTCGTTTAGGGTAGGGAGCAGGTCGGTCGTAGCGCGTGAAGTTGGATCTGTCTCTTTTGCGACTCATCGTAATCCGGTGGTTCAGTTCGAGGGGGAGACGCACGTGATGTCAAGAGAATGAACTCTTGAACAGGTACGCTTCTAACCGGATTGCAACGTTGCCGTTTCTAGTTGGTACGGAAAATTAAGTAAAAACCCTTGCATTCGACTGGCGAAAACAATTTTACACCAAAAAGATGATGGCTAATTTCTCCAAAAGAAAATGTAATTATTATATATTAATAGTAAGATGCTACCGATGGCGTTTAGCGTGATTCCGGGTTGTTGCCCGTGCGCTGTTGGATACACTATGCAGCAGTTTTATCAAGTTCTACTTTGAAATTGTGATTCATCTGTTTTTTTTTAAAAAAAAATTAAGTTTTTTTAGTTTTAAATTAATTTTTTTAGTTTTTTTAAATTTTTATGATGTGTTAATATTAAAAATAAAATTTAAAAAATATATAAAAAATATTATTTTAATATACATAAAACAAATATTTTAAAAAGTTAAATCTATCACATTTCCAAATAAATCATAAACTCACTTTGATTTGCTTGATAAATACGATGATCAATGTGGCTTAGGCCCTGATTACCAATGTGCTTCAAAGAAAATTAAATGGGAGTTGATCGGTGTGATTCAGTTGATTTTGATGGGCGCATATATAATTTGATTCACTTAATTTAATTTTTTTTAGAAAAAAAATTCAAAACTGATGTCAATTTAATTTTTTTTATATAAAAAAAATTAAAATAATAACATTCTGGATTGACTTGGGTCAAACTAAGTTGGTCCACCCAATTCATGATTTGTCTAGTTGGATTTAATAACTTTATTTTTTAAAATATTTTTATTTAATCATGCCATTATAAAAATAAACATTCACAAAAAAGACAATAAATAAAATTATGGAGGATAAGTGTATTTTTTTAATCAAAATTGTTTTTTTGTTCATGTAGTATTCTTTTTATTTTAATAGCAAAACATTTTTTTATACATAGTTTGTTGAATAAAAAGCAACAACAATCATAACAAAAAAAAAAACTGGGCTTGATATTTCACTATAGTCCAAGAAACATTGCACCGTAGATTGGAAGAGTGTAATGAAGATTTTGCTCTTTTCATATAAAATAAAAGAACTTGTTTTTGAGGTAATAAGATATTTTTTGCATAATCTACTGGTTATTATCAGAGTGACCGGGAACAACTTGATATTTTTTTTTAGCACAATATAATTACTAAATTTCTATTAAAAACAAAGTTTATTTAACTAATGTCTAGGGGTTTTTTTGAATTTCCATGGTTTAAAGAATTGTCAAATAACTAAATTATCATTAAAAGCAAAATTTATTTAGCAAGTTTCTAGGAGATTTTCCATATTTTCATCATAGTTTTTTTTTTATATATAAGCAAGTATTCTGAGGGGTAATTTGGTATTTTAATAAATATAAAATACAATTAAAAAATCAAAAATGGTTGTTGGGTGTGACACGATGGCAAGACATCAACTTTTGCGATGGCAATGAGAGCGATGCATAAAGCTCTATCAAGTGGTGGGGTGCATGTAAGCGGACGACAAACAATGTGGCTTTGATAAACTATTTTTCTTTCCTCTTCTTTTCTCTTTCCTTGCCTTAAATTCCATACTTGCCCTTCTAAAAATCAAATGTGTAATATAAATTTATATTTGTATCAATTTTGTTTTTTGTTTTTTTATTGTAATTTGTTTTGATTTTAATACTTTTTAAAGTTGAATTTGTTTTTCATTTTCACTCCTAGGTATTTGATTTCAATTAATTTTTTTTATCGAATTTGGTCCTTATCATTTTGATTGCTATTTTTTTAATCCTTTACTTGATTTTTTTTTCAATTTCATCCCTCATTGTTTTATTTAATTTATTTTTTACACCATAATTAGTCTTTATTCTTATTATTGCTATTTGTTTTGTTTTTTAATCCTTTTCTTGATTGATCTTTTTTTCAATTTCATTTCTTGATATTTGGATGATTGAGAATTTTACTTCGTGGTTTTTTCATGTTTGCCTTCTACGTTGATTTCAATTAAATTTTTTTATCGAATTTGGTCCCTATCATTTTGATTGTTATTTTTTTTTTGTTTTTAATCCTTTACTTGATTTTTTTTGTTTTTCAATTTCATCTCTCATTGTTTTATTTAATTTAATTTTTACACTAGAATTAGTCTTTATTCTTATTATTGCTATTTGTTTTTTTAAATCCTTTTCTTGATTGATCTTTTTTCAATTTCATTCCTTGATATTTGTATAATTGAGAATTTTACTTCGTGGTTTTTTCATGTTTGCCTTCTACGTGGTAATCTCAATCTCATAACCCGAATCACAAGTTTTGAAGGTTATCCCAATTTCACTTCAATCTTTTTAGGTTTTTTTTATTTTTATTTCATTGATATTAGGTTATTAGACCTTGAGCTTCGTTACTTTTTCACTTTCCATTCTTTGAAGTTATCCATATCTCATATACTAAGTTGTAGGTTAGTCGAGTTAACCTGAGTTTATTCAAGTTTTTTTTATATTTTTTTAATTTATTTTCTCGGTTTCACTTTTCATTATTTGGTTCACTTGAGAGCTGACCTCCATTGTTTTATTCAATTTCTTTTATACATGGTTATCCTGGTCTCACGATCAGGCTGCGAATTTAGCATGCTGACTTGAGCCGAGTTTTTTTTTTATCTTTTTAAATTTTTTTTTTCAGTTTGTCTGTTAGCGTTTGATTGCTGGTAATTAAGCTTTAAATAAAAACTCATCTAATAAAAAAACCTGAAATAATGTCTCAATATTTCATATATGATTGAAGGAAAAAAAAGTGATTCATGTGATGAAATCATGTAAAAAAAATCTATATATATATATATATAAAGTTTATTTTCATTAAATATCCATGAGAAAATTTTTATTTTATTTTTTTGACACATCATGTATATAATAATTGAGAAATAATTGTTAACATTCCTATAAAAGTTTAATATTATTTGAGAACTATAATAAAATTCACCATTAATTTAAATATAATGTTAAGTGTTTTATTTATAGTGCGTTTCAATCAAAATATAAAATAAAAATCTTAGGGGAAAAAACCATAGAAATAACACAAGTGCTTGGAACAAAGAAGTTGGACTAGAGAACCTAGCCCTTCTAAAACAAGATGGTCTTACGTGCATGGGTTTGTAAGACTAGGCATGTGTGCTTGATCTTTTTTTTTCCCTTATGTTTAGTTTCTTAGCCTTTTATTTTTTTTTAAAAAAAAAATAAAGCAAACAATATGTATTTATTGGACCAAATTTTGGCTACCACATAGATGTCTAAAAAAGTCGAGCCATGGTTTTTTGGACTGAAAAATATATTTTCATTTAAAAACACCTAGCAAACACACTATGAATCTCATTAAACAAATTTATAACCTCAAAACTCTCCTTAATCTATTCGAAAAACACAAAATTAAGTAAAAAACAAACATTCCTTAATTATGACTACCTCTTATAGCAAGATGAAAACTAAAAAACACCTCGGTGAAATTCCTCTAATTAAAAGAAACTTAGTGGCACTAAGATTAACTATTTTTGTGGTTGAAATGTGATCAACCAATCCATTTCTCTCTCCTTCCTTATTTTCTAATTACTTTCTCACTTCTCCCAAATTTTAGAGACTAAAACATAAAATAAATAAAGTTCATGACTAAAACGTGAAAGCCTCAAAAAACAAGAACCAAAACAAAATAAAAAAACAAATTAAGGACCAAAGTGAACAATTTTATGCCTTATGAACAATAAAAAAGTTCAAAAAAGAGAGAGAAGGTCTGCCTCTGTATTTCTTTTTAAAACTTTCATTTTTTCATCGACAAAACCAAACACTATTTTACAAATTTGATTATACCAATCAAATACGGAATATTTTTTTACATCGCAAACATGATATAACATGCTAGTCAAAATAAATTTTCACATGAAATTGTTGTTATCGATTTTTAGACCCCGACATAAACAAAAAAAAAAGAGAAAATACAAAAAATTTGAAAAGATGTTGGAAGAAAAAAAAAATATATCAGTGAGAAGAATATACCAATTATTATTATTATTATTATTATTATTATTATTATATTTATTTTATTTTATTTTATTTTTGATCGAGTTAGACTATAGTCTAGGTTTTTACATACTATGTCTAGTATTCAGAATTATATGTAAAGACAATACAATAAAATGAAGAATTTATAATTTTTTTACTTTGAACTGTATCTTTTGCTATATATAAACTATTTACTTCAAATTGTATAAATTTCTTATTGAGTTTAAAAAGTATAACCATTGTTGTTACTTGTTTTTTGACCTCATAAAAAAATCAAGAAAAAAAATTCAAAAATACAAGAGGATACAAATGAAGAAAGCCTAGAAGATTGACCAAGTTGGTGATGATGGATCAAAATGACAAGTGAAAAAGTTGAAGGACCAAAATGTATAATATTATCAAAATTGGGGACCCAATTATAATTGACAAAAGACCCATTTGATGAAAATATTTTTATTTGAGGTAAAGAAATACAATTTGGATGAGTAAGGACACAATGAGGATTTTGAAAGGCTTAATTAATTTTATTGAGGATTTGATTGCAAGAAAAATCAATTTTATGGAGTCAATTTGACTTTAACTGAAAGAAATTAAAGTTTGGGAGACTGAAATTGATGGGAAGTTTAATTGGTCAAATCAGGGGTTTAATTGTAAAAAATCTAAAGTTTGATAGTCAATTAGGAGTTTGATTAAAGAAATCAAAACCAATGACCAAATCGTAAAAGGCTCAAGACTTTAAGGGCTGAAATTGACTAAAGCAGGGTCTAAATTGAAGAAACTTTAAAGTTTGATGGTCAATTAAGGGTCAAATGCACAAATCAGAAATGAAGGACCAAGATGAAAATGACGCTAAACTCTGGGGTTGATGATTGAGTTTGACAGGGGTTAAATTGCATGAAATTAAGAGTTTGAAAGATAATTAAATGTGCAATTAAAAGCAATTGGAAGAACAATGACTAAAATTAAATCTGTCAGATCCCAAATTAAAAACCCTAATTTCTAGGATTTTAACCCAGATGATGCGTCATTCAGCCTCTGTTCATCTTCTTCTTTGACAGCTCACGATGATCAGGTTGGCACATTCCAATAGCTTGTTGTGGTGTTCTAGACCACCAAATGACATGCGTTTTTTTTTTGCAAATGAAAGAGGAACATCTCCTTTACAACCTCATTTTCATGAAATTAGACGTTTACGTTCCAATTCTTTCATGGAAGTCCCCAACATCTTGTCCTTAATTAGTTGTTACTCAATTTTTAAATTCTGGGCTGATTGAGTTGATACCTTCAAGCGAGTGAATCTGGAGATACAAACTTCCGAATTGAAAAAGTTTGAATCAAAACAAAAAATATGCGCCTCTTTTACCACCTTCGGGTGGTCTTCAATGATGATGACGTTAGAATTGCTCCCGAAGGTTCTTATCAAGGGGTATTAATCGTTCCACCAAAATCAAATGGTGGAGAATGCATGCCTTTATCGCCAAGCAAAGGAAAACCACTTAGGCCAAAACCACCATTGCAAAAACCATTAAAGGACACAGGTTTCGACTGTGAAATTTTGTCTAGAACTCTCTCATTTTGATCAAAAGGCTCAACTTTGATCAATTTTTGATGAAATCCATCAAAAACCCTAGAAAAAACTTATAAATACCCTTAGAAATTCAAGCTAAAATGAGGGGAAGGATAAGAAGAAGAAAAGAAGAGAAATACAAAGAAAATACCCCAATTATAAAGATTTATGAGCCTAGCATAAGGGTTTCTTCATCTTTGAAAAGGCAACAAGTTTGCAGAAACAAAACTTTACAAAGAAAAACAAAGAAGGGCAGTAGCTGTTCTAGGGTTTTGAAGGTACATTTCTTAACCTAAAAGTAGAGTCCATGTGGTCTGCTTGATTTGATTTTGATTGTCATTTGGTTTGTGTTTATGTTTATGTTTATATGTATGAAAATGTGTTTGGAATGTTTAAAAAGTAGGGAAGTGCTTTTTTTTTTTCTTTCTAGTTTTTGATTCTATGGTTTGATGTTGTTCTCTAAAGCATTTAGGATGTGTTTGATTCTTTTTTATGTAATAAAAGCCTTCTAGTTAAGTTAGTTTTTGATAAAATAGGTTTCTTAATTTTGTTAATGCATTGATAAGCCATGTTATTAATCCTGGATTTATAAGGCTTTGGTTATGACCAAAATATGTTTTAAAAATCATTTTTGAATGCAAATTGCATGGATAAGCTTGTTGTTTTTACTTCCTAGTTTTGGAAAATAGGATTTCATGCATGTTTTTTATGATTTGTTATTTTTTGTTGTTTGTTTTGATTCAAATGTATATGACTATGACAATGTGGTTTGTGTGATTAAAAAAAGATTCATTTTCGAGGCTTGGTACGCATTTCTGGGTTTAGCAGTAGGTTAATGCATTTCTGGGCAAAATCTGGGTTGGTGTTCTTCATGTTCTTCCCAAGAACATTGCCTTAGCTACAAGTTTTTGACCTATTTTATTTCATTTCTTTGCATCTTCACAATCGTATGGCATCATTAGACAATAATTTAGGGTCTTCATGCATTAATAATATGCTTTTAAGTGTTTTAATCTTAGGGTTTTGGTTTCAGACTGAAACCCTTTTTTGACGAAATCGTGCTGATTTAATGATAATCGAAGCAAATTAACCCTTGATTCTTTATCTATGCTTGATTGTGAACAAAACCTTACCTTTTATTGCTTGAAATCTGGTCTGGTTTGATGTTGATGTTGCTGAGTTTGAATTTAAATGTTCTTTGTATTCTTTGTTTTCTTGATGTTTGATATGTTTTCGTAAGAATTTTTTATGATTTTCATGTTTTTTTACTTTTGATTTTATTTTGGTTTAAAACTCTGTTTTGGCTTAGTTTTGTGTTGAACCTTGATTTATGGTTCAACCCATGGTTGAAATGATGTTTTCGGGGTAGACCTGGTTGGGTTACTTGGTAAAGGCCTATTTGGTTTGCTAATATTTTTGTGAAAGAGTTTTTGGTCTAAGGGGCATTTGGCAAACACACCCTTAGACTTATTTTTACTGCTTTGTTTTTTTTTTTTTTAATAAAAATGAGTTTTACCAAATAGATCCCAAATAAATTCCACAAAATTTTAAGACCAATTTAAAATTATTTATTCACACCTTTTTCCAACACTTTCATTTAATATCAGGATCGTATACATATATTGTAAGATGTGGGTATAGTATTAAAATACTTGTTTTCCACCAAAATTCAAAAAAAGAGTAAAAATTCAAAAAAAATCTTCTCATTTCAAAAACATATAAATGTGTTTTTTTTTGTGCATACGACTAAGTCTTTCAAAATAATAATAATAATAAATCATATTTAAAAAAATATATATGGTGAGTTTTAACATTTTCTTTTTATATACAAAAATATCTTGGTATGTATTTTTGGATTTAATAATTAGTTTATTAAATTAATGAGAACTTGACCAAAATTTCAATAACCCCCTTAACATTTTTTCATGTGAATTAATGGTCAACATTCTGGTATAAATGTTGAACTTACAAGCAGACTAGTATTTAAATACCAGAAGTTGGTTATAAAATTCTCAGAATTATTTAGAATATTCACCAATTTTAATTGTGAGTATTTTTCACTACAATATACAAATTGTGGAAAACCTTTTCGCCTTTCAGGATAGATAAGCCATGTGAGGGCACCTACATGGATCATTTCTATAAGAATTTATTTAGACATACGAGCCCATAATAAATTCAAAATATTAGATTTATTTGTAAGAGAAATTTTTTATCCTAAGCCATAGACTGATCATCGGTTAGAAACCCATCAAAACTTTTAAACCATATGAAGACCACACAATGCAGCTTACCTTAGGTAAATTGTGTTAGAAGTGCAAATACCTTCTCTAGCTATAACCAAACTCTTACACTAGAATTTCTGATAAGACCAATACACTCGGGTTTTCTAGTGATCCTGAACCAAACAATTAGGTAGCTACTCCTTGACCTTTGACATCACTCGTCTACGTACGACAACCATTAAAAACATTTTAAAAAACTATAATGAAAAAAATTGTCTAGGCTACATGTCAATTGTCAAGTTCAAGAAAAACATTATAAGAGTAAATCATACATCTTTAAATTGTATTCTATTTATAAAAATAAAAATTTTGTTAAGTCCATCGTTACCGAACACAAATCAATCTCATTTTAATCTTAAAAGAATGATGTAGTTATTAATTAAGATGATATATTTCATTTATTGATTTATTGAATTCTATTTCATTTTTTTTATTGAATCACTTTAATCATGTCGTGTTGATGTAGAAGGTTTATTTTTTAAATTATTAAAAAAATAATTTTAATTGAGGTATAAGTTAATTCGAAGACATCACTTATAATTAAATAAAAAAAATAATTTTCTTTATCCATTTCTAAGATAATATTTAGTTACCATCTTCAGACAAAAAAAAAAAAAAAAAAAGATAAAAGAAACAAGACAAAAAAAATGAAGATAAAATTATGTTTGGTAGTGATGTAAAAGATAGAATAAAATATGAAAAAACCTACTTTATTTTTAATATACATTGTTGCCAAACTTTTTTATATATATATATCGAGTATTAAAATTAATAGTATTATAATAACCTTAGTTATAAAATCAGGAATGACTTGACGGGTTGACTTGAAACCTGAACTGATTTGAGTTTAAGAAAAAAATAAAAGAAGGATTGACTTGACCTTACTTGGTCAAAAACCCAGGTCAACTCGGGATAAAACACGAGTGAAAAACTTATTGATTTTTTTTGAAATTTTTTTTAGTCAAAACAAGATTGCTTTGATAATTTTTTTTAAAAATTGAGTCAGTTCAGTTGACCCTTCCAACCTGTTACCTGACCTTGTTTCGGGTTAATTCCCGAGTCGGGTTTTTAAAATTATGATAATAATTATTTTTATTCATACGTTGACTTGGATTAACCCATGTTGACCTCTCTAATACGTGACTTGGGCTTTGCCACGGTTACTCCAAGTGGAGTTTTAAAACTATGACAATAACAACTCTTATCCTTATATTAACCCGGGTCAACTCGAGTTGACCTTCCTAATACATGACCTAGGTCTTGTTCCAGGTTGACCCTCGAATCAAGATTTATGATAATAATCAATTTTATTTTTTATTAGCCCGGGTCAACTCGAGTTGACCCTTTCGACATGTGACCAGGGCCTTAGCTTGGGTTGACCTCTCTAGTCAGGTTTTAAACTATAATAATAACTACTTTATTCTTATGTTGACTTGTGTCAATGGTCAACCCTACTTATAACCCAAGTCTTGCCTGGATCGATCTCTGAATTAAATTTTAAAACCATGATAATAACTATTTTTATTCTTAGGTTAACTCAGGTTAACCCATGACCTGAGTATTACTCCGGATCAACATCAATTTAAATTTTAAAATTACAATAATAATTATTTTTATGTTTATATGTATTAGTTAAATAATTTTGAAATTAAAAGTTTTTTACAGTGTTATTTTAAAAATATAAAAAAATAAATATTATTTCAAGACCTTTAATTTTAAAAATATAAAAATTAACTTTAAAATTATATATAAAAAACTAATTTATTTTTATATTTCTATCTATATGTTTTTTTAATTAAACATATTTCTATATACATTGTATTTGTTTTTTTTATCTTACATGACAGTAACCCTACTCAAAGTCCTGACGAAACCTTGCCAGTTATTTATTAACCCCTTTTCCTTAATTTTCAGCAAGACAAAAATTAAAAATCCCAAACATTTGCAGAAACTCTCCCTCTGCTCTGTTCTGTTCAATGGCAGCTTCTGCGTCACTATTATCACTGTCTTCAATATCTTTTGGAGAAAATCGTTTCAAAATCATATCTGGCCAAGTGACGACAAAGCTCTCCATTGTTACTCACAAGAAACAACCTCTTCTCAAGTCAAAGCCATCATTCTTAGCATTTCATCGTTTGGACGGTCTTCGTTTTCTTTCATCATCTACTTCAACTAGAGCTTCTTCAAATGGGTTTTTCGATACAACCCAAGACAAGGAGATTTTGCCGTCCTTTGAGCCAAAGCCTGCCAAATTTCTCTTTTGGGTCGCATTTTGGGCGTCTCTTTCTCTTGTTTGGTTTGCAGCTTCTGGCGATGCTAATGCAGCTGTCGATTCCATCAAAGCCTCCGGCTTTGGTCTAAAGATTGCCACTGCGTTTCGTAGACTTGGCTGGCCTGATGAAGCTGTGGTCTTCGCTCTTGCTACACTTCCCGTGCTTGAGCTCCGTGGGGCTATTCCTGTTGGTTATTGGATGCAACTCAAGCCTATAATGCTCACTATCTTATCTGTTGTTGGGTTAGTTGTTTTTTTTTGCCATCATCATGGAATGCTGATAGATAGAGGTATTTAAAAGTAAAAAAAAAATGTGTTTCTTTTCTTTCTACACTCACCTTAAACCCATTTGAAAAAATAATGCTGTTCGAAGTATAATTAGAGCCACATTAATTGAGTTTCATGAATAATTAATTTATTTTGATCATTTTGATTCTTTTGTATTTCTTTTTGTTAAGTTTGGCTGATGAAATTCCTAATTTATTTATAGGCGATTAATTATGTTGTCATACATTAGTGTTCGTCAAAAGCACAATCTCTTTCAGAAAAAAAGAAATCAAGTCCAGATAATTAATGTCATTTGCGGCTTTATTTGCAGGAACATGGTTCCTGTGCCTTTCATCATACTTTACTTGAAGCCATTTGCTTCTTTCCTTGCTGGAAGGAACCAGTCAGCATCTCGGTTCCTTGACATGCTATTTGAGAATGCCAAAGAGAAATCTGGTCCTGTGAAAGAGTTTCAATGGCTTGGCCTAATGCTTTTCGTGGCTGTTCCTTTCCCTGGAACAGGAGCATGGACTGGAGCCATCATAGCTTCGATTCTTGATATGCCTTTCTGGTCAGCTGTATCGGCAAATTTCTGCGGTGTTGTGTTGGCTGGCCTCCTGGTAAACTTGTTGGTGAACCTAGGTCTCAAGTATGCAACTATTACTGGTATCATCCTCTTCTTTATATCAACTTTTATGTGGAGTATCCTCCGACATATTAGCAAGTCTTCGAGCTTGTAAAGCTTGTCGAACTGATGGACCAGTTTATATATACATTTCATTCAATAGTAAGACAACAATTCTGCTTATCTATGTCTATGTTGTGTCAGTTGGGACATGCCAAGATCTTACCTCCCTTGTTTCAATATTTGATTTTATTTTGGGGGTTGCTTTCTCTTATTCTCCTGCTTCATAGAGATCTAATGTTCTCAAACTGAGAGTGAAAACTATGTGGAACTTCTTTTTTTTCTCGATCGTTATGGAGCTAATTAAATCTCAGGTAGGGAGATTGTAGTTTTCTTGAGGTTATGATCGTTCCAGTTATTTGTTTAGAAAGAATTATTGCATGAGGTCAACGTGCCTAATTTTGTTGGAAATTACATTTTCTCGTTTTTAATGTAGGGCACTGAGGAATACACTAAGTATGAGCACTTGACGATTTTTCCTAGTAACTAGTGGTTTGTGCAGTAGTAGTAGACTGCTTGGTTTGCTACCTGTTTTAAGTGCTGATCTGTGTGAAAACGAACAGCCTTAGTCTTCGATTTAATGTAAGGATCGTCATCAAATCTTTGACATTTAAGCAAGGAAATGACCAATTCTCTTTGTTTTGACGTGGAATCTTGTTTTTCTGGGTTAATATTTTCATAAGCGTGTGAAAACAGTTTTATAACAACCTATCTTCACTATTCGCTGGATTCTGTGGTGAAGTTTGTCATAATTTGTCATCTTCATGTGATTTTGGCCTTATTTTTTTTTTTTTTCTGGTAAATGAATTTTCTCAGTTCTTTTATTAGCAGTTGATGAGTTGCTGAAAACCTTTTAAAATCTTTCCAAGACCGTTATGGGCTGGAAGGTGTAGGAGGTTGTGCTTGGACAACCTAAACACCTGCAAAGCAAAGTCTCCTAGAAGGGTTAAAGACCTCGATGACTAAGTTAGTTTAGGTAGGAGCCTTGTGAGACGAAGCATGTGTGTATTTAGATTTAGATGTAGAGAATATTCAAGTTTGAGAAAAAGAAGATGGAAGTCTTTCCTTACCACAAGGTTCAAAGCTATTCATATTGCTTTAAATCCGGGAGTGTTGTCATGTTGAGTTTTATAGACATCTTGGGTTTAATATGACAATGAGTGCTTTGGACTTGTTGGGTCATCAAGGTTTCTATCCACCCAAATCGATGGCCGTTGTTTCAGGAAAGTATTGGGCCGCATGATGCTCAAGCTCAAATGAAAAACCAGAATAATGCTAGTTCTATTTGAACCCATGTGAGTTTTACACTTAAGGCCTGCATTTTCTAGATTGTGTTTAAGGGATATAAACCTCGAGCCTATTAGTGTTGGATATTGTAGTATGTCCGATGCAGAACAGAAGAAAGAAAAGAAGAAGCCAAGAAGAAGAAGCCAAAGAAAGAGAAGAAAAAGAAAGAGAAAAGAAGAATAAAGGTTGGAAAATTCTCCAACTTTGTAAATTTTTATTCAATTCATTAAAACTTATCGAAATGTCAAGAAATTACATATAAATAATGAAAACCTGATCATAATAAAATTGGACTTAAAATCTACTAACTAATAAAAGTCTAATAAAACAACATAAACTAAGTATAATAATAAAAATAAATAAAATTTAATAACTTAGGCTTGGATGAGCCCAATCTTCCAATCCAATAACACAAAGGTTTAGACTATTCTCAGTCATTATAGATCATACGGACGTGTAAACAAAGTCTTAGGACTCATGTCCCCATCAACTCTCCCGGGGTTGGAAGAACTTGACCTTGTCGAGTATAGGTCAAGATGACTCCAATAATATTCTCAAAGATCATGATCAAGCTGTTGTAAATTTGTAATGTCTCTTTGATAATCAAAGTACAGTCTGAATTTGATCATCTAGCTCATGTACTAAGATTCGCTGAAGTTCACCATCCTTGATAAAAACAATTTGTGTATTCAAAATAACATCAATATGTTCTTTTTATGCTAATGATTAGTATAATGTGGTAGGGATATCAAAAGGAGCATCAGAGATAAGCTGTTGTGTTTTATATAACAAGGTCTTTCATGTCAAAAGTTAAGTTAATATCAAAGTTTAGTGGTAGTTTAATAACATAACTATTTGATTCAATCATTTGCAATATTTTTAATGATATATCACTACTCACTTGTAATTTATGACTGGTTTCTGAAGGATACCGTTCAGGTTTAATATGTATCATGAAATAATCTCCAACATTAAGTACAACATCATGACACTTATGTAAATTAACTTGAAATTTGTATTGTTCATTACCTGCTTGAATATGTTTTATGATCTCGATATGCAAATTATGAACTTTATATGCAAAAAACTCAATTGAATAACATTTTAAAGCGAGGAGACAAGAGAAAGATCTACTTGCATCTTAGGTTTGTGACCATGAACCTTACATGATTGGGAGTGTTGAATGAAACACACATTTTTGAAATCTTAGATGGATAAAGATTGGATATAACCTAGTGAATCATGACTTTTCTTATCCTCCTTATCATGAATAAAGGGTAAGGATTTAGGGAGCTTAATAAATTGCTCAAGACTTATAACATATTGGATGCCAAGCATAGGGGACAAAGCATAAGGAGCTTAAAAGGTTGTTCAAAATTTATGACATGCTAGATGTCAAGCATAGAGTTTGAGGAATTAGATAGTTTAAGAGGACTAATATCATGACTCTTTTAAGACCTTTTCGGGCAATTCCACTAAAGAGTATCCTAAAGCATCTTCCTCTACCATAAAAGTAGAATACTATATTCTTTATTAATCTTCTTTTCAGACTCATGTGGACTTATAATGTTGTGATGGTGTTCCCGGTACGGTTTGGGCTACAAAATATAACTGAACCAAAAGTTAGTATTCCTTGAAAAAATGACCAGAATCGAACCGAAAACTGGTTCAAATCGAAACCTTGACATTTAGCACACTAAACCTCTGAATTTAACCTAGACATAATCTGGGCACTATTAAAATTAGGTATATATAGTGGAACACATAATAAAGAATTATTATTTCTAAATTGAGACCTAAAAGGGGTCATAAGAGAGTCTTGGTGTTTTGTCAATTGACTCTTTATAAGCAACTTATAATTTTGCATTATAGTATAAGCTTAGTCAAGAGTGAAAACACCTATGAGCCTTATTTCTTTTCTAAAATCATCATTCAAACCTTTACAAAATCTATGCAAAGTTATGATTTTATTTTTCCTTATGGAACATCTCATCATGTAATCATTAAATTGTGTTATATACTTATGGACAAATTTGTTCCCTTGCCTAAGATTATTCAAATGATTTAAAAGCTTTTCTCTATAAGATTGAGATATGCAATTCTCTTATAGTTTTTGTTTCATTTTAGTTCAATCAGTTATAGGAGGTTTACCTCTCCTCTCTAAACAATCCTTAACATCTCTCCAATAAAGTTAGGATTCATCAATAAGCACCATCTTAGCAAATCTAACTTTTCTATTATTGGATAAGTTATGCTACTCAAAGAATTGATCCATATAACTAATCCACATATCAAAGATCCAAAGGTTATGACGACCGTCAAAAGTAGAGGCTTCTAGTTTGTTAGAGCTCATGACTTGCTCATCAAGGTTATCGTGTTTAGAGTAATCTAAATGATAATCATATTGGTGGCACTTAGGGTGAACTTGCATATAATAGTTATTCATGTGATATTTATTGGTCTTTAGGTGTCTTATTTGAGAACTCTCTCGAGATTCAATTCTTTTAAACATGTTGGTCACATGAGTCTGTATAAGCTGTAATTCCTTAAGTGTACTACTAATGGTTGAGTCAATGATAAGTGTAGATCCAAAGTTAGACACTAAATGACAATGACGCAAATGCATGTAATAATAATATAGGGAGGAAATTGAGATCACAAATGATTCTTGTAAGTGAAATCACAATACACAAATAAAGTTAACCCATTTTTTTTTAATATGGAGATCAATAAAAAACATAGTGCATTAGGAAAATTACAAGTATGCAACGCTAGACCTTCTAAATGTAAACAATTAATCAAACACAATATCATGATTTTCTACTATTTTTGGCAAGTTTTGTGATTACTAGAAAGGACTAGATGCTCAATATAAAATCTAATAATTTGAATTTGGATGATCCTAATCTTATAACATAAGGGTTAGGCTAATACTTACCAGTGAAAGGTGATGGGTAGTGGAGGCACGAAAACCTATTTCATTTATTGCTATTGAAATGGCAAACTATAAAAAAAATCTACTTATGATCGTGCTCTAAATAACCAGATCTCCAAAAAGTTTTACATAGCCATTCATTTGTTAAAGGATCCACGAGCTATAGTTTGGCATAATTTATTATTAATGCCAAGTTTCGTAGCAAACTGCATCATCCCCTCTGGTTCAAGCATATTCTCCACCTCAAAGTTCTTCTCAAGAAATTGAACTTGAGCAACTGTAAGCTGCCTTTTCTTTTCAGGTCGTTTAAGGCCCGTATTATAATCGTTATCGCTACTTTCTTCTTTGACACGTGTTTGGAAAAATGGCGAACCTACAATGCCTCCTCCTCCAACACCCTCAAAATTAACCATGGATTTTGCACCTGGAACAAATGGTGGCAAACATTGCCAGAAAATTACATAGTACCATCAACAATTAATTAGTAGTATCTGATATCACTTCTAGAATGTTTTTGATAGTGGCTTCGTAGCCTCAAAGTATAACCAAAGAAGGATGCTAATAATGAACATGGCCCCAAATTGTTTCAATCTGTAAGTGAGACTAGTTGCAAAAGGCCGATGGATGTATAACAATACTTTCTCTAAGGGTAAATTGGCAAGAGACAAACCATCTGAGATGTCCAAACAATAAGTACTACACATAAATTAATGTCACTATTACTAAACTCTTAAGTGAGAATTCCAAGCAAAAGCTTCAAACTTTTCTTAATAGAATGATGAAGTAGCAAAAACACTATGTTCTTGAAAGACACGTGATAATCTTCTAAAATAGAAGTTACTTAGGAATAGGGTTTTTTTCTTTGTGGTTGGATAACGGATTTAATTATGTTTTTACTATCTCATTCATTCTTCAAAGGTGCTATTTGGTAGATTCACTCTGAGAAGCTTAAGTTAGTATTTCTGTAGAGAGAAAGTATAATAAAAATGCAAAAAAACATAAAATTTTATAAACAAGATTGTTTGTTCTTGTTTTGGTATGAAATAAATACTCATAAAAGAAAATGGTGTGGTTGAGGCGGTATTTATACCCCTTGAATCTTGTATTTTTGCTTGAATGAGAGGGCTGAAAAGTCATTCCACCATGATAACATTAATAAAAGATAAATATTCCTTACATGAATATTAATAAAGGATAAATATCTTTTATACTTGTATTAATAAGATGAAAATTTGGTAGGTTATATGAGACTCTCATACATTTAGAGCTATAAATGAAGTATGATCCAGGTTAAAAAGCCTTTGCTAGTAAAAAAATCTCAGGTGGATAAGCATTTAGACCATAAGTTTAGGCTCAAAAGATTGAGCTCAAGTCACGTAACCCGAGTCTAGGGGGCTCTAGGACACGTGCCTAACGCTTGAGCCAAAATCTATTTTTGAACCCTCCAGGGTATGGGCCGTCATTAAAATAGACTTGGACTAATAAAGAATTATTTAAAAAATACTTAAAAATCCTAAAACATTAAAATAGACTAAAATCTCAATCATAAAAGAAAAAGAACACTAGAACAAGAACCAAGAGTAAAAATTACATAAACAAAAAGTGAAACTTAATAATAATAATAATAGAAAAATAAATAAAACAATGATTCTAACAAGACAGAAAACATAAAACAGACCATAGCTTATCAAATGGAAGATTAAAATAGCAAAAATATTTACCTTCAAGAGTGATAAAAGAGGTGGGAATCTAGAGAGATTCACATTGAGAAGGGAACCCATCATTTTGAAGCAAAATGGTCATTTTAGAACTACCACTAACTTTATAATTCGCTATGAAAGCTAAGCCTATAATTTTATCTTCCATGTTCTCTTTTTTATTGTTTAAACAATCAATAATATTTTAAAGAAACAAAATAATATTTTAATATATTTTTAAATAAAAAAATAATTAAAAAAATATCCACTATTACAATATTAAAAGATATCAGAAGACAACTCTAACGGTTTAAAAAATTAAAAACTTTTAAAGAAAGAGGTTTTTCTTCTATATGAAAAAGTGCATGATGAAATTAGTAAGAGGGACAGGGTCAATTTGCTTTTCTTCTTAGGAGATTGATGACTGAGAATTTAATTACTGTAATATTCTCAGGTAGCGTAATTTATTCCCCCATTCATATAAAAAGAAATAAATGATAACCCTAGAACCATAATCTTCATAATCGTGTGAGAGGCAAGATTTTTATGATGGAATGACCTATGGTTTACGTGTATGGTTACAAAACAAGTGAATTTCTTATTAAATTTCTTGATATCAATTTTTATTCCATTAATTTTCTTGAAGGAGATCTATTAGAATTATTCATAAATGTTGTGCTCAAATTAAAGTTACAATGAAAATGTTAAAATAATTTTAAGGAGTTAGTCTTGTCGCACCTCGATGTATATCTATTACGGAAGTCAAAATATACATCATGGAAAATTGAAAATCACCATCTAGTAATTAGATAAAAATATATAAGGTTTGCACTAGTTTCAGAGATTTAAGTAAGAGTAAGAGATTAGTCATGCTTAAAAAAAAAAAAACGATGTCATCCTTATAACACCCTTTTTCATGAAAGATTATCATTACTATGTGTTTTCTCTCAAACTTATCTTTTTGATTGACGTTAATTATCCTAGTTATTTTTTATTTTTTGATTGTTTACTGAAAAATTTTATCGTTGGTCTTTAGACACATTAGAAAATAACATCAGTTTTAAAAAAAAAATTATTAGACTCGCCAAAAATGTTGATATTAAGTCCTAAAAAGGAATTTTTGTTGACATTGCTAAAAATTACTGTAATTCGTATTTGATTTTAAAATCTAGATATCGATCCCTTTAAAAAGAGACATGTCATTTTGGTTATTTACAAAAATGAACACTAGACCCATACGAATAGAGAAAATGAGATAGGGCTTTGACCCATTTAATGTAATTAATTTTCTAAAAACAGACTTTAAAATCATTATTTTTATTTGATGGAATCACGCTTACTAGCACAAAAATTTGCATCAATAAAATAATTTTTATTTATTTATTTATATTACTTTTTATTTATTTTCTTACTAGACTGCGAAAGAGAAAAAAATGGGATGACAACAAGTCTAATAGTTAATGAAGTTTGCCTTTTTACTTAAAATGACGAGTTAAAATCTTATGTTTAGTAGCTGGTAAAATTTATTAAATTCATATGAATATATTACATTGACATGTAGGGTGGTGCACATTTAATATCATTCAAAGAGGATAGAAGGAAAGGGAATAGAAACACCAACAAAGAAGGTGGGAGGTTAGAGGTTGTCCCAGCTTAGTCTTGATTAACATGTAAATTAATAGACTCAAACATACCTTAAGGGATACAAATTTGGATACTTAGCGCATGTCATGGTTTCTTGTACTATTAGTTTGTTATGTAGAAGTTTTATTGTCTGTTTGAGAGTGTGATTGCAATTGTTTTTTAAAATGTTTTTTATTCAGAAATGTATCAAAATAATTTTTTTTTATTTTTTAAAAATTATTTTTGATATCAGTACATCAAAATGATCTAAAAACACTAAAAAATATTAATTTGAAGTAAAGAAAAAAATAAATAAAATTCAAAAATTTTTAAAAACATTTATGAAACGTAAAAAGATTCCCTTGAAGTCCTGGGTTATTGACTTGATTTAACAACCATTATTTATATTTAAAAAAACCCTAATAGAGCTCATGAAAATACTGTGAATCAAGAGTACTTTATTGTGGATATCAAGCATTTTTTTTTTTTTTTAAGAAAAGTTTTGTTCAACTTGTTCTCATGCTCTGTGGTGTTGTTTGCTTCATAAATCATCACATGACAAAAGAAACCAATGCTCATGGGTTTTTGACTGTGGACTCAAACTCAAATGGACTGTGGATTCAAATAATAACGATGATTTCTTTGCATTGAACGATCGGCTTCCCTGTGACATGACGTTCGTGGGTCTTTTTTTGGTGGCTTATATGGACGAGGAGATGAATCGACTTTTGTTAGGCATGCATGGCTTTGACCGCAACTAGTTTGGGCTTTGTATTGGCTCAAGTGGAAGATTGTTAGCCTCGACAACCATTAGTGAGCATTTAATGCACTTGGTTCTGTTCATCATTGGGAGAGCTGTTAGCGTCTATTGAGTTGGGTTCTATCTTGATCTGGACTATAAAATTCCATTTCTAGTTTCTGCTCTAATCGAGCTTGGTTCTTGCTAGGAGCGAGGTCTAGCCATATAGGTCTTTTTCTTCAATTTAGTTTGGTGTTTGAGTGTTTGTTCTTTTATAACGATTGAGGGGTTCATGCCATTGTCCCTTTGTTTTCTGTTTCAATGCCATGTTGTTGTGCGAGGATTTATTTCTCCTATAATCCAACGCTTCTTATGCCCAGTTCCTCAGTATAAAAAGCCTTTAGGAGACGTACATCTTCTTCTTCTTCTTCTTCTTCTTCTTCTTCTTATGGAATTGATGGGGTTGCATGCTTTATTCCTTGACAAAGGCCTCGGAGCAGGCCTTTCTCTGGTCTGGTTCGGAAGTGGCTTTTGATTTTTTCTGTTTTATTTTTATATAAACAGGTGATGAATTTGATCTCTTTCTTCAACTTTGCTTTTGAATTTGATTATTATTATTGTTTTGAATCCATTGGATCGCATGTGTTTATTCTTCTGAAAAGTCTATGAAGGTCATGGATTTTCTTGGACGCCGCTTTGCATGCGCTGGGAAGATTTCTCTGGCTGGCTTTTGTTTATTATTGTATATGATTGCTGCAATCTGCGATGTTGCAACTGCTCAGATCATTGAGAAGAGCCGAATATAATTTTACAAGTGTTTCTTGTTGAATTTTGATTGTTTTTGCTCGAGTGAGTCTCAAGTCTTTTCCAAATCATTTGTGTAACATACCTTCGTTTCGCAACTGCAATTATTACTGTTTTTTCCTGGTTATTTCTCTCTCCTTTTGTTTTTTCTTTCTCAATATGTTTATAATTTTCTAGTTACACTGGTGAATCGAACCAACCTTTCTTCTGCAGTAGGTTTGCGTTTCTAGCTAGTCATGGTTTTTCTGTCCTCTCTCCTCCACCAACAAATAAAATAAATTTCTAGTCATGGTTTACGTTTCTAGCTAGTTGTGGCTCCAAATAAATAAAAAAGAAATTTCTTTGTTCTTATATTAGTAACAATTGTAATTTCTTATATTTATTCATGTAATTTCTTTTGTTTTGACAATAACATATCTCTTTTTCTTTTTTTATCAACAACATGGTTTATTGAAAAAAAATAATGATAATTAAAAAACATTTGTACAAATAAAAAATATATATTTTACTCATTTGTACATATCGATAAATCTAAAGATAATAAGTCTAGTAAATTATATATAAAAAATTATACTAACATATAAAATATAGATATTCTATTCTTATTGAATATTAAAGAGAAACATTTTAAAAAAAAATCTATATATTAGGTTAATCTATAATTAATCATATGATAATTGTTAAAATATAATTACCATAGGATAATTGTTTATAAAAAAGCTCCAATATTCTTGAAAATTATGATATAATTAGATAGTTGTTTAAATATTATTTTAATAAATTTATTTAAAGATAAATTTATTGTATTTGTTTTAAATAAAGCTTAGGTTACTTAACAAGGTGAGGCATTTTTTAATATACAAAAATAGATAAATGACACAATATTGTTCACTTTAAATTTTTTAGAATAAACGATATATTATTCACTTAGATAAATAACATGTTATTTTCTAGTGCAAATTTTAAAAAACCAAGGCTTGAGTTTCCAGACTATACATGCCACAAATTATTTGATGGACCTTGTCAAATACATTTTCAACATATTCTTTATTTTTTTTTCATATTCTAAATGTTTTAACAAGTAAATATATTAAATAATCTTTTTAATATATTACTTTATACATTTTATTTATTTATTTAATGATCATATCAAATTGTCTATAATTATAATAATAGATCATAGTACTCGTATCATATATGTAGTTGAACAAAATTAAACACAAACGATTGTAATAAGACTTTCTTACATTTTTGACTAGATTTTAGAAACGCCAGGAAGTGTATATATTTTCTTACCAATATCGTATTTATATATAAACGTCCATCATTGCCTTTTGCTTATTGTTTGCTTTTACTATCTACTTGATCCATAGAGGTAATATTTTTTAATCTTTTTCAACGTATTTATTTGTTGTTCGATTCATATGACATGGATTTGTGTCATTTAGCATTTTTTACGGCAGGATAGCAACAGTAACTCTATCACTCACCAATTAAACATATCTACGAAATTGGGGCAAGATAACATAAATGCGGCAAAAAATCATTGTTGGTGTTGTACTTCTCGAATTTGAGTCATATTAAACCCTATATTAATAATTTGGTCACAACATGCCATATATTTCCTTTTTTCTCCTTATTTGAAACCTATTTATTTTTTCAATCAACTAAGAACTATAAATTGACTTAAAAATTATAGATGTAGATCCACACCTAAGCAACTTAAAAATTGAAATTCAAGAAAATCAATTTTGATTGATTTTCTTGAAATTCAAGTCCACTTAGTATGGGCTTATATTGATGCGTGTTAACATACCATTGGATTTTCTGAGATTAATTAATTGTTCTGTTAAATTTTTCGAATCATATAAATGCATCAAAAATAATAATTTTATTTTTTTAAAACGTTCCAATGATCTAATTAAACAATATAATATCATTTAGGTTGTGTGAAGATTACCTAAAAATTAAAAAAAAATATATTTGATCAACTCTTCAAGAATGAATTGTTACGAACTGTAAGTTGTTCAATTGTTTAGTTTCTAACTTTAATCCACACAAACAACTACATAAAAATCTTGTAAACCTTTTTAAAAGAAAAAAATTGTTATGCCTTGAATGTAAACTTTTTTTTCTCTCTCTATTCTACCTGTTTTTATACGTGTCTTTAATGTATACAGAATGTATCAAGAAAAGTATAAGGCATTTATAGAAAAACTCGATAACCATTTCAATGGCTAAATATTACCTTTTCCTTTGAAAAACACCACATTAGGATATGTTTATAAATTTATGCAATCAAGTCCCTACTTGATTTTTTTATATTTAGAATTGTCATCTCTTGTATTTATTATATTTTCCTCCTTAATTTTTAAAATGTATTTACACTTACATCCAACTTGATTGCAAATGATTCTCAATGTGTGTGACTTAATGGGTTCATAAAATATTGACCTAAATATATATCATAATTTTAGCTTAGTGCGTAGACCCATCCTGCAAGACCCAAAGATGCAAGGCTTTTTCTTTTTAATGGCTCTTAACTTTTTTTTTTAATTTAATTTTAAAAATCCAATTATGTCGTAGTTTTCGAATAAGATTACAAGTTTTTTAATGGTAATATTAACAATTACTTTATAAATAACTATATATTAATCTAATATGCAATTTGTTTTTAAAAGAATTGGCTTATTAATATTTGACAAGAATAAAATATTTAATTATTATTATAATGTTTTTCTCTTTAATTTTAATTAAAAAATATATATATTCCTCTTTAATTAAAAATATTAAAATTTTTATCCATATTTATTTTAATTTCTTTTAGTTTTTATTAAATAAATCATGTTATTAATAAAAAGGATATTCTTTTTGGTCAAAACATAAAAAAGCACATGAATAAAAAATGAGAGTTTTGACTAAAAAAATACATTTTTCCTCTATAATTAAGGCATTGTTTTTCTTATGAATATTCATTTTAAATGTCAAGTATATTTTAAAAAGTTTTTTATCAAGTAAAATTCTAAAACTAATCAATCTCATTGTATGTCCATCAATTTTCAAACACCAACAGTACCACCACCATCACCACTACCATCCATTTGCTTCCACCATTACTCTCTTCTCATTCGAGGCCAATAGCCACCTATTATATTTCATTATTTTACTTTTACATCAAATAGAATTTGGATTTGGGATTGGGATTACTCAATTTCTTGAAAAAGATTTTGTGATTATTTCTTGATAATTATTAATGCTCGGCCTTTTTATTTTCTTCAATTTGTTATCAATGATTAAGCAAGTGGACTTCAAAAATGGCTTTTATAGAGATTGAGTTATAACAATCTTTATGGATTTTGTTTTAAGAAAAAAAATACTCTAACTCTTGCGATATTTAAGAGCGGCAACACTTTGCTTCTATCTTTTAAGAAATTATGCTTTATATCTTACTATTTATATAGTTTATAATACTTTATATATTAAGTAAGAACACACGAACTTAATCAAGAAACACACAAGTTTGCCATTATAATTCATATAATAACCAAAATAGCTTTACAAGGAAAATATTATAGGTTTGCAGTGTATTATCAAACTCGTGACCATTGCATGGATGGATGGATGAATTAAGTGATATTCTCTTGTATAAGTAATAAACATAACAGTGACAAATAAAAAACATACCAAGAAAGAAGAGTATTATTTACCAGTGACAAAATTACATAAAAAAATACCCATTTGTATGTATAAGAGAACGAGAATACTGGTCACGAGTTCGAATCTTTTCAGGGTCACTAGAAACTTACATGGCCGTTAACTTCAGGGCTCGTGGGATTAGTTGAGGTATACGCAAGTTAGCTCGGACATCCAAATTCATTAAAAAAAAAAGAGAACAAGAACACAAATAATCATCTAGGAGTTGACACAATCCATTTAAAAACAATAACTTGCAAAACCCATTCTAATTCTCCCAACCCTAGAGACAACCACACATAAACAACCTTGTAAAACTCCCAGGCTCAGATACCTATCGGAGAATGAGGACACAAATTATACCCATCTTAATTTATATATAGGAGGAGTACGAGGACGAAAGGAGATGAATATGTGAAATTTCTAAATCTGAGAGAGAGAGAGAGAGACTTTGGCTTCCTGAAGTTCCTAGACTAGAGAGGGTAGATCTTAGTAGTTATCAAATTTGAGAGAAGAGAGGGATTTTCTGGAAGATAATGACATGAAATGCAATTGAAAAAACCATGGAAATGGTATATTTTAGGTAAGTGGTGGTGGTGGAAATGAATTTCAACATCCTTGTTTTTACAAAAACTTGTTTTACTGTCAGAAGAGAAGAGAAGATTCCTTCAACTTGATATATATATTTTTTATTATTTATGGTGTTATTATATAAGGATTTTAGTCCAAACTTGAATTTAGTGTTAAAAAGTGTTACTTTTAAAAATATTTTTTTTTTGATTTCAACATTGTTTGGGAAGTTTTGATAAAGTTTAAGGTTTAGAGGTTTATTTTAATTGTGTTTCTTATTCTTCTCTCCTTGAGGAATACCTTTTATAGGTAGAATTCTGTGGAGCTTACATTTCCTATTCTATGGAATACATCAATGTATATCTTTTAGGATTTCTATAGTGTATATCTTTCCTATAGACAAAGATAATCTCTAATTTCCTAATTACACGTTAACACTTCCCCTCAAGTTGATGTGAAGATATCTTCTAAGCCTAACTTGTCTAGAGACTTATGAAGAACTTCAGTAGAAACTGCATGAGTTAGAATATCTGCCAACTACTCGCTTAATCGAACGAAAGGGATTTCCACTAACTTTAGAAGTAACTTTTCCTTGATGAAGTGTCGATCTACCTCAATGTGTTTAGTTCGATCATGCTGGACCGGATTATTAGCTATCTCTCGTGCTGCTTGATTGTCACAGTATAGTAACATAGGTTTCTTTGGTTCATAACCTATTTCAGTAAGTAAGGTCCTAAGCCATAACAGTTCACATATTCCATGTACCATACTTCTATAATCTGCTTCTGCCAAGGACCTTGCTATCACATTTTGTTTTGCTTCGCCATGTGACAAGATTTCCTACAACAAATATAAAATAGCCAAAGGTGGATCTCCTGTCAGTGAGATCCCCTGCCCAATCTGCATCAGTAAATCCCTTCACCTCCATATGTCCATATCTCTTAAAAGTTAACCCTTTCCCTGGAGCCCCTTTTAGATAACTTAGAATTCTCATTATAGCTGTCATATGATCTTCACTTGGAGCATGCATAAATTGACTTACCATACTAACAGCATATGCAATGTCTGGGTGCGTGTGAGACAAATAAATTAATCTCCCTACCAGTCGTTGGTATCATTCCTTGTTTATTGGTACCTGATCTGGGTAAATGGCCAGACGATGATTCTGAACAATAGGAGACTTTACTGGTTTACATTCTAGCATACTGGTTTCGGATAATAGATCCAGTATATACTTTCGTTGTGATAGGTATATACCATCATTAGTCCTTGCAACTTCATTGTGATAGGTATATATTTTCGTTGTGATAGGTATATACCATCATTGGTCCAGTATATACTTTTCTTGTGATACGTATATATCATCATTGGTCCTTGCAACTTCAATACCCAAAAAATATTTCAACCCTCCTAAATCTTTCATTTCAAATTCCGTAGACAAATATTTTTGTAGTCTTTTTATTTTGTCTGTGTCATTACCAGTTACAATCATATCATCCACATAAATAATGAGTAGTGTAACTCATCATTCTTACGTTTGATGAATAGAGTGTGATATGAGTTACCTTGGTGATAGCCAATTCATCTCATAGTATCTGTAAATCTCTCAAACCATGCTCTTGGTGATTGCTTCAGGCCATACAATGCTTTCTGTAATTTACACACTTTTCCGCTAGATTGCGGACCATTAAACTCGGGTGAGAGCTGCATGTACACTTCTTCTTCCAAATCTCAATGGAGAAATGCGTTCTTCACATCAAATTGCTTCAAAGGCCAATTGAAAATTGTTGCCAAAGACAACAAGACTCTGATGATGTTCATCTTTGCAACTGGGGAAAAAGTTTCTTGATAGTCAATGCCAAATGATTGTGTATACCCCTTTGCTACTAGCTTTGCCTTGTACCGATCAATTGTCCCATCTGCTCTATGTTTGAGGGTGAATATCCATTTGCAACCTACTGGTTTTTTCCCCCCTAAAAGGAGTGATACAATACTCCATGTGCCATTTCTTTATAGTGCATCCATTTCATCCTCCATTGCCTCTGCCCATTTTGGGTTCTTTAAGGCTTCCTCAACCTTTGTAGGTATTTTATATTCTCCATCTCTTTTATGTAGGCTTGATGCTGTGGTGGCAGTTTGTGTGTATAGATATATTGTGTGATTGCATATCTTGCTTTGCCATTTGGAGAGTACCTATCAGGTGCCTTCCCACGATTCTGCCTAGGAGGAAGAGAGTAACATGAAGTAGGTAATAAAGGGGAAGAGGAAGGGCTCTCAGTGTTACTTACCTTATGAATATCTGGTCGATCTTGAACATGGATATGTGGAGAGGAAGAGGTTGCTTCATCTTGACTATCATGTTGTTCTTATATATACCCTGCCCCTGCAACACTGCTGTTATGTGAATTGTTACATGGATTGGACTCTGTGTTTCCTTCCCCTGCATGATTGTTGTTATGTGAACTGGAATTGGGCTCCGTGTTTCCTTCCCCTGCACTACCAATTGTGACTGGACTCCTCTCCTTCCCCTGAATCAGATTTCTCGGATGGTTGGGGAAGATCAATCCAGTTGTAGTTCTCATGTTGCAGCTGCTCCCCCTAAGGACTAAAGGTGGATGGATTCATACAGAAAAAATATTCTGTTTCGGAGAAAGTAACATACATGTGATGAGAAGAAGGATGGTAGCACCGATACCCTTTTTGTCGAGGATGAAAGCCAAAAAACATACAACGTACTGTATATGGATCCAGTTTTGTGCGCTGAGTTTTCTGTAGGTGGACATACGCTACACATAAAAAAAACACGAGGTTCTAAATGTAGTAGGGATGGAATCTGAACATGTTGAGTTAGAGCCTGCAGAGGAGTGCTGAAAGAGAGGACTTGTGATGACATCTGATTTATGATATACACTACATAGGTCACAACATCAACCCAATAATGTTGAGGAACACGAGCACCAATAAGAAGAGCTCTAGTAGTTTCAAGGATATGCCTATTTTGCGTTCTGTCACACCATTTTGTTGCGGAGTGCTTGGGCAAGTAGTCTCATGGAGAATACCATTGTCTTGAAAGAAATTCAAGAGTTCAGAGTTAAGATATTCTCTACCATTATCTGATCAAATAATCTTAACCGGGAGGGAGAATTGAGTGTGAACCATGTGATAAAAAAATGGGAATATATTATGCACATCACTCTTGTGTCACATAGTATATAACCAAGTCATTCTGGTGCAATCATTGACAAACGTAATAAACCACCGAATTCTAGATTGAGTAGTAATTGGGGCAGGTCCCCAAACATCATAGTGGATTAATTCAAATGGCTTGGTTAATTCAAATGGCTTTGTTCTTTTAGTCAAGCTTGCAGGATACTCTTGAAGAGTGGATTAATTCAAATGGCTTTGTTCTTTTAGTTAAGCTTACAGGATATGAAGTACGGTGGCTCTTGGCCAAGATACAAGCAAACATTACACTTAAGAGAATAACTAGGATCCAAAATCTCATCAAATAGGGATGGAAATAGTTTTTTTAAGTAGCCGAAAGAGGCGTGGCCCAACCGATGTTGCCACAACCAAATATTCTTGTGGGTGTTAACATGATGACTCTGAACTTGATGGACATGACTTGAAGCAACATCATCTATGTAGTATAGCCCCTTCCTCTTAGTACCACGTCCAATGATCACCTGAGTCCAGATATCCTGAAGTAAGCAAAAAGTGCGAAACATTAATACAATGCAATCCAATTCTTATGTAATTTGACTAACTGACAATAAGTGGTTTGAAAGTGCCGGAACAAGTAGGCAATTATATAGTGAAAGATTAGGAGTAAGAACAATTGATCCTGCTTCAATGACGGGAGTAGATTCCCCATTGGCTGTCATGACTTTTTCCTTAGATGGAGAAGTCATGTATTGAAATAATGATTTATTGTAAGTCATATGGTCTGTGGTACCCGAGTCAATAATCCAACTTGTATCATGAATAGTGGATGTAGACAAAACCACTCCAGTTTTACCTGAGGCCAAAACAGAGTCAGTTGTTTTGGCTAAATAAAGTAATTCACCCGATTTAGTATGGTCTCCTTGGCCTATTGCCATGGCAACAATACTGGAAGGAAGTTCGGTTGTATTGGCTAATTTTGTTTGGCCTGGATGTTTATTGCTTCTTGCTTTATTTTGCTTTCATTTTTTTAGGAACCATTCGGGGTAGCCATGAATCTCAAAACAAGTGTCTCTGGTATGACGACTTCCATTGTAATGACTGCAGCGTAACTTATCATTTTCTGCTTCCTCAACAGCTCGAAGAGTGCGCAAGTTAGACAAGGTGGTGGTTTTGGAAATCATTGCCATAGATGAACCTTCACTAGTGTTCTTTGTTCCAAGCATGGTGACTTGACGCTAGGCCTCCCGTCGAACAGTGTTGAAGCATTCTTCAATACTTGGAATAGATTTTACGGGAAGGAGTTCACTGCGTACTGAGTCAAATACCTCATCAAATCCTGCAAGAAAGTCATAGATCCGATCCTTTTTAATTTCTTCTTGTCTGGTTCTAAGATCTACATAACACATCATTTTAATTGGTCGTCTCTTATCAATTTCTTGCCAGACGCTATTAAGTTCTGCATAATACAGATTAACTAGACGTCCATTCTATTTTGTCTTTGTGGCCTTGCAGTGTAGCTCATAGAATTGTGATTCATCAGCCCCGTCATAGAATGTTTGAGTGACACTATCCCAGATTTCTTTGGCAGATGAAAGGTCTATAAATAAGCCAATGAGATAAGGCTCCATAGTTTTCAGCAACCATCCTCTCACCACTGCGTCTTCAATACACCATTTTGAGTAACCAGAATTTCCTTCTTCCACTCTAGCGTTCTGCCTAGTTAAGTAGCCGAGCTTGTTTAATCCTGCAAAGATGGAGTTCAATCATCCATGACCAGATTTTGAACTTTGTCTCATTCAATTTAAATCCAAAGGGTAAGGTGTTTAGGTTGGGTGTTTCAACAGAGATTGATGTATGGTTCATTGGAATAATAGAGGTATTTGTGCCATCCATGGTTAGTCCCTTGTTTCAAGACCAATTCTGGATGAAGATTAAAGTGGTGGCTGGAAAGTTTTAAGAAGGAATTTTTTTCTACCTTGCTCTGATACCATGATAAAGTTTAAGGTTTAAGGGTTTATTTTAATTGTTTCTTATTCTTCTCTCCTTGAGGAACACCTCCTTGAGGAACACCTTTTATAGGTAGAATTATGTGGAGCTTACATTTTCTATTCTATGGAATACATCAATGTATATCTTTTAGGATTCCTACTTTCCTATATAGAAAGATAATCTCTAATTTCCCAATTACATGTTAACAAGTTTCACGAAAATTCAATTTTTTTTGTTTAATTTTTTTTTATTTTATCGTTTTGATGTGCTGATGTAAAAAATAATTTTTAAAAAATAAATTATTTTGATGTATTTTTAGATGAAAAACACTTTAAAAAACAACGACTATCATATTTTCAAATATCTTTTTTATAATGATAGAGTTTCATAGTGGTCAGTTGCTACTAGATTATAACACCGTGAATACTAATGGTAATGCTTTGAAATTGAGTTATCTACTTATCATAATTTGATGATAGCGAGTTGAAAACAAGTTCAAATTGAGTTAAGAGACTCAGTTCAATCTTATGGATTCTAATGCTTGAATTGTTTCGATTCATTCTTCTAACATTATAAAATTGAGATCCGAATAGTTTTTTTTTTTTTGTCTAAGAAAGCTGCAAATTGTTATCATCATCTTAACATCTTTTGGGTTTTAACTTTTAACGAGGAAGGGCAAGGCAGTAAGAGTATTTCTATAAGTTAGCTATGGGTTTTATAGTTTGTTTGGTGTTGTAATATGTATTTTTTATTTAAAAATATTTTAAAATGATATTGTTTTTATATCATCACATTAAAATGATCTAAAAATAAAAAATAATTAATTTAGAGCAAAGAAAAAATTAAATAAAAAATTAAATTTTTTTCAAAAACTTTTAAAACACAAGTCTCTTATATTTTTGAATTGATTTTGATTTAAAAATTATTTGAAATCATTTTTTAAGTTAAATTTTAATTCTAGTAAATAAATATCAAGCCAAGTCACGTTGATCCCACGTGTAACATTTAAGAATTATTTTGAAACCATTTTTTAAGTTAGATTTTAATTCTAGAAAATGAAGATGGAGCCAAATCACGTTGATCCCACATGTAACACATGTAGTGGCTATGCCCATCTCTTTCAACAGTGTCAGAAAGACTGAGTCTCAAATGTAAACGTAACGCCATTATAGAAGACTTTTAATTAATCAAGTCAATATAGTATATGGATATGAATCATGTGTGTGTACCCATCAAAAGTCATGTCTCTTCCTCTAATGTTTTTTTTTTGGTCCTGAATTTTGTTTTTCCTAAGACGATTGTATTTTTTTAAGCCAAATTCAAAGATAATTGAATCAAGTTTACTGATAAAAGATAAAAAAAAAGACATCATAAATAGATAATGATTTCAAAGTTCACACAAAATATTTACTTTATTCTTCAAACTTTACAATATATATATTCGGTCCCTCAATATTTTTTCAATTAAATTTTGGTATAAAAATTTATTTTTGTTATTATTTAGTCATTGATTTAAGAGAGGAGAGAGATCACTAGAATCCAACAATAGAGAGACAAAATCAGTGTTTTTACCCATTCCGACTACCAAAATAGTTGATCTTGGTGGCAAAGGATTTTATTTTGTGAGGGGAGTTTTATTTATGTGTTTTTTGACCTTAAAATGGCCTAAAAACTAGATCTAAACTCATGAAGATTTTTTATTTCAGGTTTTTAGATTTTTTTTGTTTTTAAGGCCATTTATGAGTTTGTAAAGATGTTTATGTTTTTTTGGGTGTTTTAGGTAAAAATAAGTTGAAAATGAGTTTTTAAATCCAAAAAACATATATCCTGTTTTTTCATTCGTACCAGTTACATTTAAAAAAAATAAAGTCGGCACGCAGCTTGCTCTTGTTCATTCGTCCATGAGTTTTTAAAAATAAGTGTTTTTTTAATAATTTTTTAATTTATATTTCAATTACTATCTTTTCTTTCTGATTTTTTATTTTTTTGTATTTAGCTTTTTTCCTATATAGTGATTAATCCTAAATAACTAAAACAATTAACAAATACAAGCATAAACTTTCACATCTAATCAAAAATACAAGTTACTAGCGTGATTTCTATGGTTCCTCTAATTGGCCTTTAGCCCGTGTTACACGGGAGGCCACCTTTGAACATTTCAACAAATTTATGTCTAAGTAGTCTATTAATTTAAATCGCAGACAAATCTACATAGCATTAAGAGCACAGGCAAAAGTGATGCAAAGGAGCTCTAAATTCTTGCACAAAGAGCACAGGCAAAGGTCAAGTAAAAGTGCAAAAGTCATAGTGTTTAAAAGCAATAATGATAGGCCAAACAAATTCATGAAGTCTATTAAAAAAAATAAGGAGTAAAGATACAGAGAGGATTCCCATTTTTCTCTGCAGGTGTTCTGTTGAGTCATGCTGACTACATCTTCTAACAATGCATTAAATGCTTTGAAGTTAGTTGTCTTGTAGTGAAGAAACAATGCAAATGTGAGAAAGACATGTGGGAGATGGTTTAGACCCAAAATGTAACATTAAAGTTGAGATTAAAAAACATATATCTTATGAGAAAGACATTTTAAAGTTGATGATTGAACTATGTTTAAGAAAACATATAGCAATGGCTTGTTAGAAATTCAAGAAGAGAAAGCATGGAGCTACAAAGTATTTGCATAGGGTGATAATGGCATAACCAGTAGCATTACAAATCTAAAAGCCTTCTTTTTCTTGAAATTCATTGAATGTAAAGGTCACAATAATCTTCTTTGCTTACATAACATGCGAGGAACATATAAGAATTTACGAAAAAGTGGATCAAAGACACTTTTCTAAGCTGGAAAAAACAACAAAGACCGAGTCTGGTCTAGTCATTTAACATGTCAAAAAATCAGCCACCAAGATCGATTCGTAAATCGTTTCCTACCAGAAAAATGTATTTCCCATGGTAATAATAAAGCATTCTACATATTTCGAAAGCATTCATTTTCAAAGCCTATTGAACATTTAATTTTTTCTATATAGTATACGATTTATTGAATCTTGTTTCTCAATTGGATCCAATTTAATGATATTTTTCAACAGATTAACAATTAAATTACAAAAGGTTTGCTGAAGCTATTTTTGTTAGTGAGAAACTATTCCAATTCTAGGTAAACCTTTGAGAAAAATGATCGAGCAACAGGTTGAAGAAAGATGACGACCTTTACACATCTCTACAATGTATGCCGTTTGTTGCTTGACAGTAGCAGCTTGGTATTCTGGTGATTGTGATATCAATGGACTCTGCAAAGGAACTATAAAAAATTATTCTGTGTTAAAATATAAACAACCCAAACCAAGTTTTGAGAAGAAGGATTAGGTCTGTCTCCCTTTAAAAATTCCCATGTAAAATTAAGAGAAAAGATTCCATCCGTAATCGGAGAAGTCTATTACGCACAACATTAGGATTAAGAACCCCTAAAGTTAATGAAGCACAACCAACGTAACTAGCCTATAAACAACATATGAAGCACAACATGTATTCTCTCACAAACAACATATAACCAAATAACCAGATCGTTAAATTGCCAATCCAAGAGCTTGCCTTAATTCGTAAGGAATTGTATCTAACAATATGTTTTCCAAGCAACAATAGTGTTGTAAGACTGCATATTGATGGAAAACAACAACAAACAATAAAGAAAAGCAGCCTAGAATCAAAACAGAAAGCAATAATAGGAAAAATAAAAGGAAGTTACATTATAAGAAGAGCCAAGACAAACCTATAGAAGCAATGAGCATAGCTACTGTAGGCCACCAGAGGCCATATTGTAAAAGTACAAGGTTTAAACCAAGTGTCCAACCAAAGTCCTAAAAAAAGGAGAAAGAGTAGTAAATAACACAAAATATCAACAAAACCAAAAGCAAATGATGCAACATTCAGAGATGTGCTGACCTAGCTAGTGAGTCTAAGCAAGGAAACCAATAAAGATGAACATAATAGACCCATAAACTCAGGAACAAATGACGAGATACACCCAGAAACATGTAGCCTAAACAACAGTTGTACAATAACATGTTTGCAACAGTTGTTGTACATACAATTTCCAATAATTTGCAACAGTGGGCAAACATGTTTCATTTAATCACTGTCATCTAAAACCAATTAGATAGCGATGATAGAGCAATAAGAATAAAAATACCTTTGTGCATGCCAATAGGGAAGTCCATTATTTCTTGGCTATTTCTTAGCTTTTGGAGATGCTTGACCCTTTCTTGACGATAAAGCTTAGGCACTCGACGCATCCTTCTTGGTTGGGATGTTGTTTGAAACTGCATCAATAAGGTTGCATGGTAGCAAAATGGTGTCATATAATTGCTACATCATGTGAAAAGAAACTATAAATATCATGAATGATGAGCATGCAGAAGCGATCATTAAAAAAAAAGGGCAGTAGATCAAGAGGGTGTTAATGTGTGTAGTCTATAAAACAATCCAGTGCTAGATCAGAATCAACTAAGGATAAAAAATAACATGTTTTTTTTATTATTATTATGAGGGATTGCAGAGTAGATTTATATACATGTTTTGTGTGTTGCTAGGCCAAAAGAAAAGGCCTTCTTTTTTTACTTCAGAAGGGCATGCAACGTGAAGTTCACGCTGAACCTAAATTGGCATGGTTAGCGAGGATACGTGTTCTTATGTGCGCCTAGGTGATGTTAGCTGGAGTTTGTAGGTTGGATCTTCTAGAACCAAACAAGCAAACTAAAACCAACAAACAAAAAACATAGAACAAAAAAGAAAAAGAAAAGAAATAAAAGGGAAAAAATTCAAGTAAAACATTAAAAATGCAAATCAAAAGCGGTTGGATTTGCTAGGAATTAGAGAATCACATAAAAAAAATTAAAAAAAGAAAGAAGCATAACACAACTTATCCCAATTTGTTTTTAAAAAAGCAAGTCCTAACAACTGGTCACTCAAAGCATAAAGAATAATGTAACAAATGCATCATAAAAGTATAGTAGATCAATTGAGGCCATATGGGTAGAAAATAATAGTTTAAAAGGCAACTTAATATGAGGATAATAAAATCGAACATTTTGTTTTACATGAAACCATCCACCAAGAACATTAACAACCATTAAACGCCCCCATGAATCTAAGAATGTGGAAAACTCCCTCAAAATCAGCTAGGAAATCTCAGAATATATGTTTTAATAATGAGAATCTTGTATTAGCTAAACTAGATCCCATAGATTATTCCTTTCTAGTTTAGTGCAGGATTCTTTCTTGTCTAGTAAGTATTTTCTATTTTGATAGACTATAGGGTTAGCACTCTTCTCCTATATATATATATTGTATTATACACTTTAGTTACAATGAGATATGAAAAAACTTCTCTCAAACTTCTTCATGGTATCAAAGCCTCTAGGTCTTAAACCCTAAAAACTGCTTCTCCAATCCATAACCATATACGACATGGCTGCAGCAGGACAAAGCTCTATCTCTGAAGTAACCTCACAGCCAGAAACAACATCAGCTGAGAATATCACATCCTATCACTGGTCACAAACTCAACGGGCATAACTATCTTCAATGGTCATTATAGTCATGATGTTTATTTGTGGGAAGGGCAGAGACGACTACCTCACATAAGAAGTCATCATACTAGAAAAGAATGATCACAAGTTTCAGACATGGAAGACTGAGAATCACATAGTAATGTCATGGTTAATTAATTCAATAACCAACGAAATAGGAGAAAATTTTCTTCTATATGAAACAACAAAGGAAATCTGGGATGCAGCAAGAGAAACTTATTTAAGTTCTGAAAATACATCAGAACTATTCAAGATTAAGGCAACATTACATGATCTACGCCAATGAGATCTTTCTGTAACCCAATACTTTAACACACTCTGTCGACATTGGCAACACTTAGACATGTTTGAAATTCATGCCTAGAAATGCCATAAAGACACAACCCTATATAGAAGAATTTTAGAGAAGAAACAAACTTTCAAATTTCTTCTTGGTCTTAACAAAAATCTAGATGAAGTTAGAGGGAGAATAATGGGGAACAAGCCCCTTCCAAACCTCAGAGAAGCATTCTCTGAAGTTAGGCATGAAGAAAGCAGAAAGAAAGTAATGATGGGATCTCAAAATTCAGCCTTAACAATGGAAAGATCTGCCTTTACTACTCGAGGATATCCAAACAACAATCATGACAGTCGACAAAAAAGAGGAAAACCCTGGTGTGATCACTGCAACAGGTCAGGACATGTCAAAAAAACTTGTTGGAAGATTCATGGCAAACCTGCTGATTGGAAGTCATCAAGATTAACAAATGACAAAGATAGACGTGCCAATACTATTACCTTAGATGATAATCGAGACAAGAACACCAACCTTTCAACTGAGACAAGTCGCTTCACCAAGGAACAACTTGAGATCTTACAGAAACTATTTAATCAAAATTCATTATCTCACTCAAGTACGCCAGTCTCTGGATATGGATTGTTAGCTCAAAAAGATAAATTTTCAAAAGCCCTTACTATTAGTAAGAGATACTCAAGTCTATAGATCATAGACTCCGGAGCATCAGACTATATGATAGGAGATGCAACTCTTTTTAATGAATACAATTAGTGCAATAAGAATCCTACAGCCCGTATAACTAATGGATTTTTATCCCAAGTGAAAGGAATAGGCCTAAGCAAAATTTCAAGAGACATGATCCTAAATTCCATTCTTCATGTTCCTAAACTGGACTGTAACCTCATCTCAATTAGTAAATTGACTTGTGATTTGAATTGTGTTGCTAAATTCTTTCCTAACTTGTGTATATTTCAGGATTTGGATACGGGGAAGAAGATTGGCAGTGTTAAGATGTGCTCAGGGCTCTATCTTCTCAATGGTTTCACTCCTCAAAAAGGACAAACTTAGAATGGAATCATTGCACGTTATAAGGGCCGGTTAATTTTAAATTTCTATGTCAATAAGGATAGTGATGTTATGTTTTGACACTATCGTCTTGGTCATCCAAACTTCATGTACATGGAGAAATTAGTTTCTTCTTTATTTACCAATAAAAATTCAGAGTATTTCAAATGTGAAGTATGTCAACTTTCCGAGCATACTCATAGTAGTTATCATATTATTTCATATAAATCATCACATCCTTTTGTCATGATCCATAATGATGTATGGGGTCTTTTATAAGTAAAAAATATAACTGGAACTCGTTAGTTTGTATCCTTTGTTGATGACCACACTAGATTGACATGGCTATTTCTCATGAAAGAAAAATCTGAAGTTCATCAAATCTTTCAAAACTTCCACTCCATGATACAAACCCAATTCCACACTAAGATCCAGATCTTAAAAACTGATAATGCCAAGAATATTTCAATTCTGAACTCAATACTTATTGTCTAAATTAAGGCATTCTCCACATCAGCTTTTGTGTTGACACTCAACAACAAAATGGAATGGTAGAAAGGAAAAATAGACACCTGTTGGAAGTTGCTAGATCTCTCATGTTCACCATTCATGTTTCAAAACAATTATGGGGAGAAGCTGTACTCATAGCCACATACCTCATCAACAAAATGTCTTCTAGAGTTCTAAAATTCAAAACTCATAGTCAAGTCCTCCTTCAAGCCTTCCCACATACCTAAATACTCTCTTCATTAAATTCTAAAGTGTTCGGATGCTCATTCTTTGTCCATATCCATCCTCACCATCGCAGCAAATTAGATTTTAAATCCATCAAGTGTATTTTTCTAAGATACTCTCCACATCAGAAAGGGTACAGATGTTATTCTCCCATCAACAGAAAATTTTATACCTCAATGGAGGTCATATTTTTTTTAACATCAAGCCTACTACCCTAAGTCTAATATTCAATGGGAGAACATGCAAGAATATCAGAATTGGGATATAAATTCTGATATACTTCACATAGGAGATATCCCATAAAGTTATTCTCCAGTAACTACAATTCTAGGTCCATCAGTTCCAATTCAGTCCATCCAACTAGTCCTAGTTAAATCTCCTGTACAAAGCCATCCTGCACCAAAACAAATTGAGAATCCTGAGCCTGAACTTCTTACCTATACCAGGAGGAAAAACCAGAAAAGGAGATAGAGCATGCAATACCTCTTATATTAGACCAAGATTCAGAACCCAATTCAAAATCTGCTCAAATACACTCAAGTATGTAAATTTCAGATTGTGAGAATACTGCTTCCTTTCCTGATGACTCAGACATTTCAATTGCTTTAAGAAAAGGTGTAGATCATGCACAAGTCACCCTATCAGCAAAATTGTTTTATATGAAGGGTTGTCACCATCTTACCATGTATTTGTTTTAGCCTTTGACAATGTACAGGTTCCTAAGTTTATTGAAGAAGCTCTCAAAGATTCAGGATGAAGAAGGGCAGTCAATGAAGAAATCAATGCATTGAACAAGAATAACACTTGGGAAATGTCTGAACTTCCACTTGGCAAGAAACTAGTTGAGTGCAAGTGCATATTTACTATCAAACACAAGACTGATAGGAGTATTGAAAGATTAAAGGCCCGACTGGTTGTAAAAGGGTTTACTCAATCCTATGGGATAGATTACCAGGAAACATTTGCTCCAATGGCCAAACTCAACACTATCAAAATTCTTCTATCTTTAACAGGTAATCAAGACTGACCATTACATTAACTAGACATCAAAAATACATTTCTTCATGGAGATTTGGAAGAAGTTTACATAGAGATACCTCCAGGACTAGAAACATCTTCCAACTACAACAAAGTGTGTAAACTGAAGAAATTACTATACGGACTCAAGCAATCACCACGAGCATGGTTTGATAAATTTACAAAGACAATAGTCTAGAATAGGCATTCTCAATGCTAAGCAGACCACACCTTGTTTATCAAATCTTCTCCAGAAAATAAAAAGGCAATACTAATTGTAAATGCTGATGATATCATCCTAACTGGTGACTATGGAAAAGAACTAGTGAAATTGAAGAAACTCTAGCCAAGGAATTTGAGATTAAAGACCTTGGGTACCTCAGATACTTTCTTGGTATGGGAGTGGCACGATCAAGGAAAGGTATATATGTTTCTCAAAGAAAATATGTCCTATACCTATTAAAAGAAATAGGAATGCTTGGGTGTAAACCTATAGAGACTTCAATGGATTTAACCAAGAAGATAGAAGCAGGACATGACAAAACACTAGTTGACAAGGGAAGATATCAAAGATTGGTAGGACAAATCATCTATCTCTCACACACCGGACCAGACATTGGCTTCTCTATCAATGTTGTAATTCAATTCATGAACAATCCAACATAAGAGCACATGGAAGCAGTTAATAGAATTCTGAGATATCTAAAAATGACCCTTGGAAGAGGCCTGCTATATAAGAAGGGTGGCAATAGAAATGTTGAAATCTACTCAGATACAGACTGGGCAAGAGATATTCTAGATAGAAGATCTACCTCTAGGTATTGCTCCTATATTTGGGGAAATATAGTTACTTGGAAAAGCAAGAAACAACAGGTTGTATCTAGAAGTAATGCATAATCTAAGTTTAGAGCTTTAACCCTTGGCATCTGTGAAGGAATATGGATACAAAGATTATTCAAGGAATTTGAAGTGAAACTATTCAACCATAACAAGATGTTCTGTAATAATCAAGCTGCCATAAGTATAACTAAAAACCCAGTGCATCATGACATGACAAAGCACATTGAAATAAATAGACATTTCATCTCAGAAAAAGATTGAAAAGAAAATTGTCCATCTAATCTACACTCCTATTAAAGCTCAAACTGCAGACATACTTACCAAAGCACTTCCTAGAACTAATTTTGTAGAATTGAGTCATAAGCTAAGCATGTATAACATATACAACCTAGCTTGAGAGGGAGTGTGGAAATCTCCCTTAAAATCAGTTAGAAAATCTCAGAATATATGTTTTAATAAGAAGAATCTGGTACTAGCTAAATTAGATCCCATAGATTATTCCTTTCTAGTTTAATGTAGGTTTCTCTTTCCTATCTAGTAAGTATTTCCTATTTTGATAGACTATAGGGTTAACACTTTTCTCCTATATATATATTATATTATACACTTCAGTTATAATGAGGTATAGAAAAACTTCTCTCAAACTTCTTCTAAGAAAAACAAAACAAGAATCAATACTAAAAGAAACCATGCAAAGATATGAAGAGTAGACACAACTTAGAAACATCAAGATTGGTAAAAAAATGTGGACATATAATTAAAAGAAAAATGGAAACAAAAAAAGCAACAAAAAATCATGAACACCAACAAAAAATTCATGGCCAAACATCCAAAAGAATCTAGTCACAACAAACATATCAAAAAACCACATGAACATAATCATAAGGCATCAATTGTAGAAGGCCAAACCTAACCTGAACCCAAGCTGCTAATAGATATTTAACAAGGGTAGTATGCATTTTCTCAAGCACTCTTGTAAGAAGGGGAACCAATAGATCAAAAGAAAAATAAAAAAAATTATTGTTACAATAAGGTAACGAATATTAGCTAAGCCAAGAAAAGGATGAAAACAATGACGAAAGAAAACAAAAAGAAGAGGGAAAAGGAAAAGGATAGCAAAAAAAAATAAAAAAAAATAAAATGAGTCAAGAGGATAAAAAGAAGTCACTTGAGGAATGAAACACAACTTTGACAAAGATGAATCAAGGGCTCAAGCAAGCATGAGCATTCTGAAAAAGAAGGACCAAGCCTATCAAAGCCTATAACATGGAAAAAGTAAAAGGAAAAAAAAGTAAATTTACGAGGAAAAGCAGCAAAAATAATGGAGTTTAAAAAATTCAAAGAAAACATTAAAATCACAAATGAAAAGGAGTTAGGTCAGTTGAGAAACAAAAAGCTGATTCAAAGTTTTTAATAAACAAAGCAAGCTAGACAATATAATCAATCCCTATGGTAAAAAAGGTAGAAATAAAAAACTGGTTGTTCTAAAGCATAAAAGAATGTAACATGCATATTCGAGTAGCACAGAATTGAGACAATAGGCTCAGAAATGCAAGAAAGTGTTTTTGTGGTTGATCCTTAATTGTATACATAAGCCATGACAACTAACCAAAACTAAACCACAAACAAATTGATTGAGGCTATACGAGAACAAATGAACAATCTAAAGACCACTGAATGTAAGGACAAAAGCAAACGAAATCATTAAACATGAAATTTCTGCTTAGAATATTAGCAACTTGAACCCCCTTCCTCAACTATCCATGAAAAACAAATAACCGAACACAAAATAATAATTCATACTCCATTCGACAAATAAGAGATTAAATTAACATCAAAGTAATTAATTAGACAACTAAAAACCTTAACTGATAAAAAATATCTCTTAAGGTTTCTAAGGGTACAACACAAAGCCAAAGCTACCAACAACAAAACAAACACAAAAGAACATGACTAACTAAAGGGTAGCACAACCAGCAAAAACAAAACATATAATTAGGGAAGGAGTAATCACAGGAAAGTAGGTTGAATGCAAGTAAGATGAAAAAAAAAATAAGTGCAAAACAACAAAGAATCTATATAAACAAAATACCAACCAAGAAGCATAAATAACATCAATAGAATCTCAAAGAAATAAAAAATTGAAAAAAATCAATATTTTTAGCAAATTAGCTCATAATCTTTAAAAAAACATCAATGCTCTATATCTTTTCAAGATAACAACATCGAAATTGCACCTCAACTTAATGTCACAATATAGAAAATCATATTAAAACCTAAAAAAAAAAAGAATTCAAAACCCAAAATGAACCACAACCAAAACCCATTAAAACAAAAACATGCAGCTTTATAACTAAAGAGGTAATTGAAAAATAAAAAAAGAGAGCAAGGATCTTAGATGACAAACCTTTTTTTCTTTTCTATTCGACATACGCACGCTCCATCGTGGAAGAATCACCACTAGCACAACCACCCTTATCATCAGTCATGCAAGAAAAGCCCTCTCTTAGTCTCTCTACAAATCTTTTTTCTCCATCATGGTTTCCTCCTCGTCCACACACTCTCCTACACTACATTGAAATTCTAAAAGAAAAATTCAAAATCATTAATACAAATATAAATTCAATTATAAACCCCTAATTTGAAAAGGAAGAAACAGAAAATCATCAATGATTTTTGTATGCAAAAGCCCAGGTTTTCTGCCTATCTTCTCATTCCCTGCATAGAGAAAGGAAAGGAAGGGTTATTAAGAGAAGGGAAGATAGAAATCAAAAGAGGGAAAAAGCTTTTTATCTCTGGTGAAAAAAACTAGATGACAAATAAAAATAAATTCGGCAAATATTGAGCCATGAAAAAAAGAAGAAGAATAAAATAGATAAAAAAAACCCAAAACACCCTCTCTAAATCATAAAGTCATCTAACATATTCAAGGGCATAATTGTCATTGAACAATTATAATCCATAGTTAAGCATACACAGTCCACAATACACAACAAATTACTTTTAGTTTATTAGTTAAAACAAATGTGTATGTACATAGTGTTGTTTACAATGTCATTCACAATAATTACACTCTATATCCTACAATGCACACAGTTCTTTTCCCACACAATTTAAGTAATAACGAGATGTATGCCCGCGCGCTGCTGCGGGCTTATAAAACAAATATATTTTATAGTGTTATAATTGTGAACCAACGCTAGATAAGTAATAGAAACTAAATGTATGATGGAGCCAATATTTCATGACAGAAAAAAAAAGTTGTATGGGTGATCAAAACTTAGAGACTGAACAAAATGATTTATAGCAATCCACAGTATTTTAGGAGGAAAGATACAGTGCTTTCGCTACATGATTTAGCTTTTCTGTTAATAAAAAGCAAAAAAAATTACAAAGCTAAATTCTCAACCAACTTAATATTAAAAAAAAACCAACAAAGATAATTTTGGAAGGAAAAAAAACCCATGAGGAAAAATATTGTAGCAATTGATAATGTTTTGTGAGGAAAACTACAGTGCTTTCCCCAATAAAATAAAATAAAAAACCATTTAGAAAATACTGTAGCAATCCATAGTGTTTTGTGAGAAAAACTATAACGCTTTCCCCATATGATTTAGCTTTATTGTAATTATAATTCTTAACCAACTTAATATTAAAAAAAATCGACAGATAATTTTGGAAAAAATAATAAAAAAATCATATGGGAAAACACTACAATAATTCACAATGTTTTAAAGAAAAAAATTATAAAGCTAAATTCTTAATCAGCTCAATATTAAAAAAATCAAATCGACAGAGACAATTTTAGAAAAAAAATATTAAAAAAAAACACAAAAAAGGAGGGAAAATCATGTTGGAAACACTGTAGCAATTCATAGTGTTTTGTGAGGAAAGCTACAGTGCTTCCCCATATGATTTAACCTTATTTGTAATGACTTGTAATTATAATTTTCAACAATGTTTTGTGAGGAAAGCTACAGTGCTTTCCCCACATGATTAAGTTTTATTACAAAGTTAAATTCTAACCAACTCAATATTAAAAAAAATAAAATCGACGAAGATAATTTTGGAAAAAAATATTACAAAAAAAAAACACAAAAGAAACTGGAAAAAAACCTTGTGAGGAAAAAATGTATCAATCCATGGTGTTTTGTGAGGAAAAACTTGTATTTACTTGTAATTGCAATTCTTAACCAGCTTAATATTTAAAAAATAAAATTGACAAAGACAATTTTAGGGAAAAACACAACAAAACAGAAAAAAACCTTATGAGAAAAAACACTGTAGCAATCCACAGTAATTTACGAGGAAAGTTACAAGTGCTTTCCTCACATATTGTAACCGTAATTTTTAACCAACCTCAATATTAAAAAATAAAATAAAAAAATATAATTTCGGAGAAAATCATAAAAAAACAAAAACAAAAAAAAAAACCATGCGAAGAAACACTGTAGGAATTGACACGACCAAAAGATTGATGTTTTCTCCCAAGTGCGGGAGTATCGAAGTAATAAATAACCCGGCAAGACCGGGGTCGAACTACAGGGAGGTTAATTGTTTAAATTATAAACAACAATAATACAACAATAATAGTAACAACAACAACAACAACAACAACAACAACAACAACAATAATAATAGTAGTAGTAGTAATAATAATATTAATAATAATAGTAATAGTAGTAGTAATAATAATAATACCAATAATACTATTAATAATGATAATAATAAATATGATGAAGAAGAAGAAGATGAGAACTCTGAGATGGAAGATTAACGTAAGGATTAAACAATGATAACAACAAATGTCAAGGTTAGAGGATCCACTAATGGTATTTCAAACAAATATAGTATAAACTCTTTTTATTCAATTGGAAACCACACACAAAGGAGGTTCCAATCAGATTATAAATTGTTAACATGATTACATTAGTTATCTTATTCGAATAATGCTAATACTTGTAAATGTTGTCGGGCATTCATGATTATAACTTACGTTAACAACAAATCAAGTTCCTTTCATAGCTCGTGTGTCGGTTATACCATACAAGTATGGGCTATGAAAGTGCCAAGTATTTGTTGTACCAAGTGTTATACAAGATAAATCTAGATTAACCATTTAACAAGCAAAGTATTAAAAGTGAACAAGATAACAAATATAAAGCATGTTAGTATCCAACATTAAGGTCCATGTTATGTTTATATTATACTTATTCTTACACCATTAGTGTACCCTTTTCACCTTGACATATTTAACTTAGCTAAACATAATGAAAGAGAGAAACATAAATAAACAAGGAAAGGAAATGAAAAGTATAAGCAAGAAATTAATATAAACAAAACTTAAGCATTACAAAATATAAAGAGAGAGCAAGAGCATGATCTTGATCTGAATACCAAGATGCCTAAATACATGGCAAATGCCTCCTTTTATATGCCAAAATTCGAAACTATTGATTTGTTGACTAATTGATGAGTGAGTGGCCACATCTTGACTTGGTGACAATTCTTATCTTCTTGTTTGCCAAAAACGGCATTGATAGCGTCATAATTTGAACAGACTTAAATCATGAAAGTTCTAGGAAATTGTCTCAACTTTCCAGGTTAAAAATTTGAGATCATTTGGACTTCTAGAACTCGAGATATAGGCTGAACACTGAACGCTGTGTCCGGGTTGCAGGACAAATTCGGACTTCTTTGTTGTTGCTACAATTTGGACTTGAAAACGGCCTTGTTAAATCTTGGGCTCCCATAAACGTTGTAGGCCTATGTCTTAGCTTTCCATCCATATAAGGCAGACCTAAATCCGAGATCTACAGCTCCAGATATGACCCAATTACCGAACAGTGTCCCGGTTTGGACTGCACCAACATCTCTTTTCCAAGTTTGGCCATCTCTTTGTCCTTTCAATTTCGCACTTCAACTCATCAATCAATTCTTTCATTTATGTTATAGGCCTGCATTTAAGATGAACATTTACCATAAATTAAAGGTATCTTATATTATTAGATATGTTATTATAAAACATGCTTTAGTTAAGGAGTTATTGATACTTCAAGTGCAAAATGATGATATAAAACCTTGATAAAAATGCACTTTTAAGTACTAATCAGCAATCAACAATGTTTTAAAGAAAAAAATTACAAAACTAAATTCTCAATCAGCTCAATATATAAAAAAAATCGACTAAAATATAATTTTGAAAAAATAAAAAAATAAAAAAGAAAAACTATGTGGGAAAACACCGTAGCAATCCACAATATTTTTTTTAAAAAAAATTACAAAGCGGAATTTTTAACCAGCTCAATATTTAAAAAGTAAAATCAACAAAGATAATTTTTTTAAAAAAAGTTAAATGAAAAAAAAAAGAAAAAAAGCAAAGTTGGAAAAAAAAAAGGAAAGCAATTTTGGAAAACAAAAGAAAAAAACAAAAAAAAAGAGGGAAAGTTGAAAAAAAATAAAAAAATACAAAAAAAGAGAGGAAAAATCACTGTAGATTACTGTTGTAATCCACAGTGATTTAGGTGTGGGGGAACAGTGATTCCCCCACACCATTTAGATATTGTTAATAATAATTAACAAGCTAGCAAGCTCACTACGAAACTCGTCATAGTTGTTGAACTTAGAAATATCCAATGATTGCCCACAATAACCCTAATTTATCAAATTAGAGGTTTTCATAATTTCAAAGAAAGTTGAATAAAATAACACCATGTGATTTTTGGCTTTTGATACTAGTACGAAGATATTGAGTATAAAAAAACAAAGATTTTGCTTTTAATTTAGTGTTTTTGTATAGGTGTGTCGTGATTTTAAAGAGAAAAAGAGAGACAACAAAGTGATAAATTACATTTGAAAAAGAGAGAAAATATTTATGAAAAAATCGTGCAAATTTACATTTATAATATACTAGTATAAAAATAATTTTTTTCTAATTTAATTTTTTCCGTTAGCCACAAAGGCTAAACATAACTTTTTAAACCTTAGATTGAAAACGAAAAACATACCAAAGTATAGAAGATTTTTTTTATAATTATCCCTAAAAAATATTGAATTAAAACCTCAAATTAGAGGTTTTTAACTTTGCGGTTGAATATAAGATTGCGTGTGTTTTAAAAATGTATTTGGCTTGAAAAAATATTAAATTAATTTTTTATTATTTCTTGATGGTTTTGAGGTGTTGATATCAAAAATAAAAAGAAATAAATTGAAATTTTATATATATATATATATATATATATATTCAAACTAAAAATATTGTTTAAAAAATACTCTACAGTATGATACCTAAATAAAGTTTAAAAAACACATGGCTCCACATATGGAGCAATAAATAAAGTTTAGTTAGTTCACATGTCAATAGTCAGACTGATTGTTGAAATATCCGAGCAAAACATGAAGGGCCAATATTCATGCACGAAAAAGCAAAACAAGAGATTGATTGATCGAAGATAATTGATTTTTCAAGAATCACATGCAGCAATAGATTCGTCCTTGATTGTACAAAACCTCGACGGATTGGCTTTTAAGAAAGCTGCTCATTTCTTTTCTTCTTCAAATTTATATTTTAAATTTAATATTAATTTTTTTTATTTTTCTAAATATATTAAATTGATATAAAAAAATTCTCTTAGATCATTTAATAAAAATACTCAATCTCAATTAATTAGTATAATTGTGGAATAAAAAAACCCTTTTGTGGTGGGTACAAAATACAAATCGTCCCTTTTTTTTTACCCAAGGAAGGCTACAAGCTATTTTATTGTATTTCTTTTTCAACAAGAGATAATTTTGTGGTGGGCGTGTACTCTTCTACCAAGCATATATAATCGACCTCTTTTTCAAATTAAATTTTTTTATTTATTAAAAAAATAATCTGGATTTAATATTGTAGTCTTTTACTTGTATATAAAAAACTAAAAGACGTATCTTATTATTAATTTAAATAATTGAGGTTATCATCATCCATCAAACGAAGAAGTTCATGAACCACTGAACAATTCTATATTAAAGAATATGTTTTTTATTGCAAGATAATCCTATTTATAACAATGGAACACGAAAAACGAGAGGAAAATAATTGACTCCCTTCTATGAATGCCGTTTATGAAAGCTAAGCCCATATACAAGAAACTGGATGGCGAGGCATCAACAACTTTACCTTACTGGCCAAATGGTACACGTTCTGAGAAATTGAATTCTAATCATTAGATTGTTTATAAATAAATAATTCAATTCTCAATCCGATTATCTTAAGATATTCTATCATGATTTCACTTGCACATTATGCCTAATTGATCATCTGCTCTTTTCTGCAACTTGGACATTAGAGATCTTTCGCTACCATAAAATTAGTAAATACAAACGAAAATATTAATAGAAAATTTTTTATCAATACATTGCGGTGAATTTTACCGACGAAATAGTTTCTTGCTATGTCCGTTGGTAAACACCAGCGTAAAATTTCCGTCGATATATACCGATGAAATTATAGTAGAAAAGAAAGGAATTAAAAAAAGCAAAAAGATACAATGATGTGTTATTTTTACAGACGAAAATGCCGATGGAATAAACTCATCTATAATATTCGTCCGTGAATCCATTAATAATATTTAAGTTATGACCTGACAAACAATCCCCCCTCAACCTTTTCTTCTTCGTCCTCCATTTTCTCTGCAAAAAATAGGTGACCCCCTCCCCCTATTTCTCCCCCCATTTTATCACAAGTCAACCTCTCATTACTATAAATCTAGCCACCCCAACACTCAGTCTGTCATCATCATTGTTTTGATTCATTTTTTTTAAGATTCCCCATATCAAGTAAGCAAAACTATCCATTTTTTGTTTGAACTCAATTTTAAAATGTTAATTCTTATTGTATATTTTTGTAATATACGTAATTTGTTTGTGTGTTTACTTATTTTGTAGTTTTTTCACATAGAAATTTATTGTGTGAAAGTATGAGTTTTACATGTTAGGGTTTATATGAGATTTTGAAAAATAATATTTGTTTGTAATTTAATGAAATTGATTTCGATTTTATGACTTGGGTGTTTTGTAATGAAATAAAAAATGGCTTATTTAATTGGTATGTTTTATATTTTGTCAATTTTATTGTTGAATTGAAAATTTGGTAAATGTGTATGAATTTGAATTTATGTAGATAATTGATAATGATTTAAGAGTACTATTAAAATAGATTTAATAAGTTTGAGTTCGACCAATGTTAGCTAATTTATTTAGTTTACATAATTAATGAATACATGTTGTCATCAATATTCTATATAGGTTTGATATAGATAATGGATGATTGTTTATGGATGTATCAAGATTCACATGAAAAATTGTGTAAGATGGATTATTGTAATGAAGTTGAGGGTTTTATTAATTATGCACTATCTAATCGGAGAAATATTAATGGAGGTGGTATTAGATATCCATGTAAAAGGTGTAAAAATAAAAAAAGGTTATCAATCTAGATGTTTAATGATACATCTTCTATAAAAAAGAGTTTATGGAGAAATATTTGTGTTGGTTTGCACATAGAGAAACATATGTTCCTCACAAAACCATGGTAAAAAAGATGGTTGTGTCAACTTATATTTCTAGCAACGTGTATGGAGTTATAGATGACAATAGTAATCCTTATAGAAATATCATTATGGATGCGATAAGAATGAATAAAGGTTATGCAGGTGAATGTTCAATTATAGATGAAGAACCAAATGAAGATGCAACTGAGTTTTTTGATCTTTTGAAAGATTCTAACAAACCATTATGGGATGGATACACAAATCACAGTAAATTATTAGTTGTTACACAAGTGTTCACTATCAAGTCAGATCATGGGCTGAGTAAGGCTGGTTACAACAAAATTATTGAATGGACAAGAAGTATTTTACCTGAAAAGAATAAAGGACTTCTAAGTCTAGGATACTAGAAAATTGACACGTGTCCAAACTTCTATATATTCTACTACCTTGAAAATACAACTTTGATTGAGTGCAGATTATGTGAGCATGCTCGTTATAAACCCAGAATTGCCAGATGAAGAAATCTTGTCACAAATTAAAAAACTTAGATACTTCCTAATCATTTATAGACTACAAAGGTTATTCATATCTTCAAAGATTGCTGAGCATATGATATGACATCATTCAGATGATATGGTGGATGGAGTTATAGTGCACTCATCTGATGGTGAAGCCTAGAAACATTTTAATAGGGTGCATCCTCAGTTTTTAATGAAATCAAGGAACATACGTCTTAAGTTATGTACAAATGGATTCAATCCATTCGAGTCATTTGCTGCTCCTTAATCTTGTTGGCTGGTGATACTCACAGTCTACAACTTGCCACATAAGATACGTGTGATGCCATAATTCATGTTTCTATCTATGGTCACAACCGATCCTAATAGTCCAAGTCAGAATATAGATGTTTGTCTTTGACTATTGATTGATAAGTTGAAGCAATTGTGGTCATCCATGACTTTGACTTATAATGTCTTGAGGAAACAAAATTTTCAAATGAAGGCGACTTTGATATGGACTATTAATGATTTTTCTGTGTATGGAATAATTTCTGGTTGGAACACGCATGAAAAATTAGCATGTCCATACTATATGGAAAATAACAAAGCCTTCAAGTTAACAAATATTGGTAAAACATCTTTTTTTATTGTCATTGACGGTTCTTGTCAACAGATCACAAGTATAGAAAAAAAAAAACTTCTTTGTTGGTAGAGTTGAAAGGGATGTTGCACTGCTGGTACCGTCGGGTGAGGAATTGTTTGACGTGGTGTCACAGTTCAATGACATTATATTTGGATTTTAAACTGGTTAGCAAAAGTTTTCTAGTTTTAGTGTGATCTACAATCGGGTAAAGCGAAATATTTTCTGGAAGCTTTCTTATTGAAAAACTAACCTCCTCTGCCATGATCTTGATGTCATACACATTGAAAATAATGTGTTTGCAAATATTTTTAACATGGTTATGGACATGAAAAGAAAGACAAAGGACAACATAAAGGCTAGAATGAATATACCTTTGTTTTGTCACTGTAAAAATATGGAGTTGGTTTATAATGGGTCACGGGTTGTAAAGCCCAAAGCTAGCTTTGTCTTATATAAAAATGCATACTTATTTGTCTACCAATGGCTTAAGAGTCTGTATTTTTCTTGTAGACATGCTTCGAACATATCTAGATTAATTAATTTGGAAGAATACAGATTGTATAGAATAAAATGTTATGACTGCCACATGTTTATGCAAACACTCATTCCACTTGCTTACTGGGATTTATTGTCAAATGGAATATAGGATTCACTCATGGAGATCGGTTCCTTCTTTAGAGATATATGCTCTAACAAGTTGCATACCCAACATATAGAGAGGCTTGAAATGAATATTGTCCAGAAAATCTACAAACTTCAAATGATATTCTCTTCATCATTCTTCGACTTAATAAAGCATTTACCCATATATTTACTGTTTGAGTCAAAAGATGAAGGCCCTGTCTAGTATAGATAGATGTATTCATTCGAGAGGTTAGGGATGATTACACATGCATTGTAATTTGATTTATATTGTCTTTTTTGAAAAAAAAATTCAAAACATTCATTTAATTCCATGCAAATACTTGTTGAATCTTAAAAGAAAAGTAAAAAAACAAAGCACATATTGAGGCTTTGATATGCAAGACTTATATTGTTGAAGAGATCTCAATATTTATCTCGTGTTATTTCGAGTCTCATTTAAGAACAAAAATCAATCGCATTTCAATGCATAATGATGACGGGGAAGTTCTTTTGAGTGGAAACTTGTCAATATTTTTCCATCTTGGATGACCTGTACCAAAAATATTGTGAGGGGAAGGTATTTGACAGAAATAGAATTCAGACATATATATAATTATATGTTATTTAACTGCGATAAATTGAGACCTTTTTCAGTAAGTGTAATAATTAACATGTCATTATTTCCGAACAATTTTTCTCTCGTACTATCATAAACTGGTAGATTAAATAATTCATTGTAGGCAACATCGTCAATTTTTACTATCTAAAAATTTACAGCTGACCGAATCTCATATCTTTCAATTACAAGATGAACAATTTTTCACGTAGTTAAGAACACATAATTATTCTTATCTCTTGGAGTACTTAAATTCATTACATATTTCTCATTAAATGTTCATGGTTGTAATTCATGTACCAAGTTTATCAATTGAGATGGAATGTTAGTGTTACTTTAAATTTACTATGACTAGGTCCTGAAAGAAGGTGAAATGCTATAATGGTTATTTCATCAATGAACATGTTTTTTATATTGAAGAGTATGGTCATAGTAGAAAAAAATACAATAATTAGATTTATGTTAAGGGATCGACTTCTAATAAGTTTGAAGTTAATTATTATGAGAAGTTAGAAGAGGATATTGAATTGCAATATCATAGTGAGCAAGATAGAGTTTTTTTTTATTAAAATGTTATTGGTGTAATACCACCAACAAAGAAATCAAAGTAAATCCTCATCATGGTTTGGTTAAAATCAATACAAATGCTAGAGATCACAATGTTAGAGATGTTATTGTTCTCTTTAAGCAATGCCAGCAAGTTTATTACACAAACACTTCTTTCTTTAAAAAAAGATTGTTCTAGGGTTGATTGGTTGTCCATAGTTAAAACCAATCTTAAAGGTCGTGTTCATGTTGTTCAGGATGGTAGTGCAGAAGTAACTGCAGGAGATGATGTTTCTCAACTTAATGAGCTAGTTGATCCATATTGAGTTGCTTCATCTATCGACATAGGGGAAAATTTAAGTTTTCACGTCGCTAAGAATACTTTTGTTAATGTTAACATTGAGGAGTTAAATGATGTTTTGAGAACCAACGAATATACAGAAGTCAATGAAGATGATGATAGCTATGAAATCAATGTAGAAGATTATGATGGAGATGATAATGATGAAATTGAAGAAGAAGATGATGATGATGAAATCTGAAAGAGATTTTCTAAGTTGGAGAGACATGACAGTTTGAAGAGATTTCAAACCTCCGTACATCTTAGAGGTTATATAGGCAGAATATATTCAGAATGTGATGTCCAAATATTTTGTGTGGTGGTAGCAGTCTAGTGCTACACACTGGTGGATATTCATGATTCCATTAGCATACACACTGGTGGATCCATTCTATTGTTTTACATGCGAATTGGATGGTGAGATTCTTTTTTATTAAATATGTTTTTAATTTTTTTTGTTTTATATGAAAATATTTAACTAACAATAATTTTCTTTTGCAGACTACAGTTCTTGGACACGAACAAAAAATTGATGGAGCTTTTTGTGGAAACTCATGCGAAATGCTAACCGTTGAAAAGGGGTGCAACATCTTGTGGATAATTGAGCTCAGAAGTTCATGGTATGTTGGATTTCAATAATTTCTTTTCTTAAGTTGTAATTTTTTTGAATTAGATGACTTTTTTTTCCTGAGGAAACATATAACACCCGATTGCAGGAGAGAAATGATGACGATCCTTCGACATATCTGAAACTCGATTCGGATTTGTGGTTGGAGGCAAGATCATCTGGTGGATTCAATAGAAATTAAGTTTACGATATCTCAAACACTACGACCGAGGAGTTACAGACAACCCAAAGTTTTTCTACTATTGGATGCTCGTAATCGATTCCGAGCACTCAATCTCGAAAATTTCAGGCGATTTTAAACCAACAAGTGAAGCTCAGATGACCCATCTTGTTGCTGAGATAAAACAACTGTGTGTTGAGATGGTTGAACTCCAATGATTGTACATGGAGCTAAAATCACAAATAAATGATACATGTGCTCCCCTTTATTGGCTCCATGGTCTCAATGATGATTGGCCTTTTCCTCCTCCTCTTTCAGCCCTTCTATTCTAGATGAATTGTATTTAAATTGATAAATTTTTAATTTTTAATTTATAATAAATATTTGATTTTAATTTATTTTAATTTTTTTTCTACTCTGTTTATTATATATATATTTTAAAAGAATTAAACAAGTTACTGGTGGGCTTTCCAACAGAATAAATCCATCAGTATATTCTAGAGAGTTGGAAAAAATTACTTGAAATGCCGCTGATACTATTTACTCACGAATAGGTTCATTCCATCAATAATTTAGATATAAATCACTGATGAAATTACAAATGGTCTTTTTATCGGTGATATGCAATCGTCACCAATAGAAATACCATTGGAATTATGCGGGCAAATTTTTTGTTTGGTGCACTTATTCCGTATGTAAATCCATTAGTGATTATATTACTAACATAACAGGTATCACCGAGCAAAGATTTATTGATGAACAATAACCATCCATGATCCCGTCGGTAAAAGTCAGGCTGACGAAATTAGTGTCTAATTATTGACGAAATATTTCGTCAGTAAATTGTAAAATCCTGATAGCATTTTCTTTTCAAAAGATTTTGGGTTTTATCTTTTATATATATATAAAACAACTTGGACTCATATTGTAATCATCTAGTTATATATAAAAGATATAACTTGTTATTCAAATAGTTGTTATTGTTAATATTGTTAAAAGTAAAATAAATAAATAAATAAAATGTTTAAAATCTTTTAGTTATTCATGTTGTCTTTTCTTTTTCAATTTTTTTTCTAGCTACCTTTTTATTTACTTATGATTGTAAATAATTTTTAAACATTTAATTGCTTTTGAAAAGTGTGTTTGAGTGTGTGTGTGTTTCGATAATTTGTGTTTATCTATGATGGTTTTTTTAAAAGAATTCTAGCTATTTTGTTTTATTTTATTTAAAATATAAAAATAAAAAAACTTAGAAAATATATAAATTTTAAATGAAAAATAAAACATCTCAAACACATAAAATCAAAACTTCCATGAAAAATTAAATAAAAAATCATGTATATAAAAAATTATATTTTGCCATCATCAAGTGTGTTACATCACATCATCATTACTTCATCATTTATTGAATGTTATTATACCATATTTTGATTTACAAAACTTAAATGATCACTTGAATATTAATGGTTAGTTTTTTATAAAGAAAATAATTAAATGATCACTTCATTTATTGAGTGTTATTATACCATATTTTGATTTACAAAACTTAAATGATCATTTCAATAAGTTTCTTTTTTATTAAAATTATGAATATATATATATATATATATATATATATATAAGTCAGCACAAATTTTAAACAATTTTTATTTTTTATTAAGTTTTTTAATAATTTGTTTTTCAAAATTTTAATTATTTCTAATAAAAATATAACACGTGTCCCTCCATTCTTTTAAAAATCAAAATTACCTTGATTTTTAACATACCAAACCAATGATATCTAACTACTTAAATTGAAACCATTTGGATGTATTTATAAAAAAATCAATACATAAATGACCACTAATATCATTAAACCCCACCAGGTCATTTTGAAAGTAATTTTAAAATTGTGAAATTCATTTAATTTGAGTTAGTAAAACTAAATGAGTTATCCAACTTCTCCATATACCAAGTATATGGTTATTATTTTTTTATTGTTATTTTTAATTATTCTTATCTTTTTCTGAATTGAAATTGTTTTTTTTTTTATTTCATCCCTTATAATTTAGTTTTTTTTTGGATCAAATTTGATTCTTTTTTTTTTTCAAATCTACATTTTTCAAATCACTTTTTCTTTAATTTGATTTTTTAAGTTTATCCCTAATTATTTTGGTTGGTTTAAAATTTTATATTGCTATTTTTTCAGCCTTGCCTTTTACTTTGTGATCCTGCTTCATAATCTATGTTGCATATTCTGAAAGCTGGACCGCTTTGGCTTCAGTTATTTTTAATTATTTTTTAAATTTTCATCCATCATTATTGAGTTCGTTAGAAATTAGTTTTCTTTGTTTTTTTTCAAATTCTTTTGTGAATTTGATTTTTCTTTTCGATTTTACCCTTTAGTTCAATATTTTTTCATATTTAAGGTTTGACTCTTAATGTTTTGATTTCTAATCTTAATTTTTAGCCATTTTGTCAAATTGTAATTTGTTTTGAACTTCATCTTTAGATCTATAATCTTGATTTTTTTTTAGAAATTTGACCCTCATTCTCTTTATTTTTATTTTTTTATTTTCGATTCATTTGTTAATTTGATTTGTTTTTTCAATTTCGCCATTCATTTCAAAATTTTAGTTTATCCTCTCAATTTTGTTTTTCAAATGAGGTTTTTATTCTCTTCATTGCTATTTTTTATCCTTTAATTTTTTTTATTTCATCATTCGACATTTTATTTATTGGGATTTGGTCTCCTTATTTTTTCCCATTGTTTCTAAGCCCTAACCCAAGAGTCAATCTGGGACAATTATCGGTCACAGGTCGAGTGGGTTGGCTCGAGTTAACCTAAGGCAACCAAATCTTTTTATTTTATTAAAAATTCTAAATTATACCAATTTTTTCTAAACAAGGAAAATAGTAAACAAGTTTGACCCTGTTTTGATTGGATTTTTCTCGGGTTAACCAAAACATTGGTCAACCCAGGTTTTTGACCGTATTACTCTGGATTCTTATAAAAAATTCAAAATTATACCATTTGTTTTTGTAAACAAAGAAAATAGTAAACGAGTTTGACCCTGTTTTGACTGGATTTTTCCCGGGTTAACCGAAATATTGGTTAACCCAGGTTTTTGACAGTATTACTCTAGATCAATTCTCCCCTAATTTATTTTAAAACTCGGGCCGGTCAAAGCTAAGGATCACTTGGGACACGGGTCAACTCATTGGATCGAGCCAAGTTTTTAAATAGTTGCTTTCCAGATGTGGTGCTTCCAATTTATTCACTAACTAAGGTCATTGGTTTGAAAAGTTAACATGAGTTAATGTCATTTTCTTTCTCAGTTATATCCTTCGAAGTTGTTAGTTTTAAAAAATAAACTTCGTTATTTTCTTTAATTTTCTTTTCAATCAGGTTATCCCTATCTCATGATCTAGATGAGAGGTTTGTCCGAGTAGCCTAAGTTGTTTTTAGAAGTTTTTTTTTTTTGTCCTTCAAAATTCAAATTCTTTTTAAAATTAAACTTTGCTATATATATATGTTTTTACTTCTATTGGATTATCTTGTTTGTATGTTATTACTTGCGGGTTTTGACAACGTCATTTGGTTTTGTTAGTGCTTTGTTTTTTAATATTTTTTTCATTGATTTTTTTTATTTCATCATTATTTTTTTTAGCTTGACAATCATAATTTTTTTTTTAGTTCTCTTTCTATTATGTCAAGATGTTGATTTTTTTTTTGTGTTCTTTAAAATTCAATGACAACGCTTTAGCATCATTTTTTATGCTTGTAAAGAAATTGGCTTGGCTTGCGGCAAAACGTGGGCCATCAATCTAGTCAATTCTAAAGCAAATCACATATCTTTTAGTATGATTTCCAAATCTATAATTTTTATTTGTTATAGAATCCACATATATTATTTAAAGTTTTTCAAAGACTAAGATTAGATGAAGTTTCAAAATTCGATATATTCAGGAATAAGGTTTTTTTGGTGATTGAGTTATGGGTTAATCAAATGCTCATTTAAATAACTCTCTTCTCCAAAGTAAAGAAAAATATCTCTTAATAAGTGCTTCTGGATATCTACAAAAAAGTTTTTTTTTTTAAGGATTTGAGGACCCTTAAGTGGTAAAGTTAGTAATTTTATAAAGAAAAGAAGTAATAAATATGCTAGAGAGCATTAAATTCTAAGAACAAGGTTGTTCTTGTGTTGAATATGACTGTGTTTTTTAATGTAAAATCTTGAATCTCTTACTTGAGTAGTTTAAGAGGCACTTATAGTTCATGAACTTTGTTTTTTTTTTTTTATTGAAAGGGTTGGAGAGTTATTTTACCCTATAACATTAATGAGAAATACATATCTCTTACATATGCATTAATAAGAGAAAATATCTCTTACACATGCTAGAAAAGAAAAAAATAATTAGGCTTAAGACACTAAATGAGTCCATGAATATCAAGCCATGTTATTGGGCTAAAAATAAAGGCTAGGGTCTAAAGAGACCAGACACACTTTTTAGGGTTAGGCTCGGGCACACTGCCCCCGAGTCTAAAGGGTATTGGGAACTTACCTAGCATATAAGCTCGAGTGCTCCACTTGAGCCCACAAGGTGTCAGGTGCTCATCCAACACCTGGGCTTGGATGCATAGCCGAAACCTATAAGATGTTGGTTGGTCGCTTGCTAGCACCTAAAGCTTATGTTATTAGCTCGAGCCCATAAGGTGCAAAATATGAATCAAATGACTATTATAATCTTCTTGTAAAAGGGAATGAATATCTTTCAAACAAATATATATATAAAAAAATGGATAAATCTTGGTACATCACATTTTTACCAGCATCTTAAGTTTTCAAACAACATGTTAACCTCTGATTCTTAATTGGGAATAAAAAATCACCTTGACGTAACAATCTTTGATAAGACACTGCTGTTTTTAATATCTATAAATAGTTAAATACAAGTAGTCGAGAGTGGTGTTTTGCTTGCAAAGATAACCATAATATATTAGAAATCGAATTTTGAAGAAGAAAAAATAAATTCTTTGGGAACGCAAAAGGGAGTTGAAAGCATCAAAGTTATTTTCTAAAGAGCCTTGACCATTTTGTCTCAAGTTGGCCCTTCCTTTGCTCCACTCTTTAAAGCCCCCACCAGTCATCCTTTCTGCTCTTCTTTAATAATCAAAAGTCCCTACCCTCTCCAAAGATCCAGCCCCAACTTACCCCTCTTGTAAAGGAAAGATAGAGATGGTGGGTTCCTCTTCCTCTCCTCTTCTTTTCTTTTCTTTTCTTCTCTTTTGTTTGTTAATTAGTTTTTGCTTCGCGGTTCGCACTCCCTCTTCATGGTTGGTTTTCTTTATTCATATCAAAAAGAAAAAATAAAAAAAATATCATACTATTTGCTTTCGATCTCACTTTGGCTCCTGATCATCATCACGGGTTTCTTTCTTTTTCTTGTTTCTTGGTATAGGAACTGGAACACCAGCCGACCAGATGGGAGGGCTATGTGGATTGGAGAAACAGGCCTGCACTTCGTGGCCTCCATGGTGGCATGCTTGCTGCTTCCTACGTCTTGGGTCTGTTTCACTGATCTTCAATAATGCTTTTTTTTTTTTAAAGTCTTTTTCTATACCTGATTAAATACACCGATTACTATGTTCAAGAAACCCCATTAATTATGTTATTATACAATGATCGATAATTATATATGTAGGTGTGGAGATATTGGAGAACCTGGCGTATCTAGCAAATGCTAGCAATTTGGTGATATATTTATCTGAGTATATGCACTTATCTCCATCCAAATCGGCCAATAATGTCACGAATTTCATGGGGACGTCTTTTCTTTTGGCCCTTCTTGGAGGTTTCCTAGCTGATACTTTTTTCACGACTTATCACGTCTTCCTGATAAGTGCAGCTATTGAATTCCTGGTAATTGCTGTCTGTGCTCTCTCTCTCTCTCTCTCTCTCTCTCTCTCTCTCTCTTGGGTGGGGATGGGGCTGTTTGAAACCTATTTACTTGTCTAATTAACTCTCTAGACGGACCAGGCTGTCTTCTACTTTCACCTTTCGCCCTTGTTTTTACTGGAAAACAAAAACATATATTACATCTTCGACTCATGATCACGTCCTGACTGTAATGAATCCCATCTTACAACAACTGCAAGATAGATCATGAATTTTTTAGAATATTTCGTTAATTAATTAATTTCTCGATTAGCTGGCTCTATAACTTGATTCTTGCATCGTTCCTAAGATTGAGGAATAAGACCACCCTAAAAAATCCATATTGTCAAGGAAAAGGAAGGTTCTTCTTAATAGAAAAACAGTGCCCAGGAGTGGGTGGCTAACAAGGCGCCGCTATAGTTGGGTGACTTGTATTCATTTCATTAATTTTCTTGAATCATTGATCCAGTAGGGAATTGACTTTTGCATTTACGTAATTGAATTGAAACACTAAAATATCCACAAGGACTTCTCTCCTATAATTTCGGACAGTGATCCTTTGAGAACACGGTAACTAGCTGGGCACATCTAACAAGGCATGTATAGCCCTTGACGAACAAGGAGCAGTTTGTCAGTTTGTAGAACTAGAACTTGAGCTCTCTCTCGTCCTAGCTAGTTCCTTAAATCGGGGTTTGATTCAATGACCATGATGACTCCTCTTCTTATGTCAGAGGAAGATTATAGCAAAAAAAAAAAAAAAAAAAAAAACAAGAGTCTTCTCATCATCCTCTTGTACATAAATGATCTTGTTGTTGTAACGTGAAACGTAGTAACTTTATTACCAAGCCTATCTATACCTACGTATTTTCATTCTAGATAGCATTACAAATCTATAAATCTTATCAATCTAGTTTTGATTTTTTATTTATTTCTCAGCTGTATCTAATTTTTTGGTCAGTTCTTATTAATAACTTGAGCCTCATTTTACATATTTTACGCATGTCTTGAGTTGCATTACAAATTTATAAATTTTATCAACTTTATTAGAAGCATTTCCAATTTAATAGTTTAAGTATATTTTACACATTAAAATTTCATCCATGAACATCAATGTTTGTGGCCTATATTGCATTTTTATCTGCTAAGACAGTATCAATTTATAGAATAAAATAAAAATGATGGTAATGTGGAAGAATCTCGGTAAAAAAACACAAACAAGAATGTTTTAAGATTAAATTGATATAATTTATAAGTTGTTGAACAGAAAATTAATTTTCATTAATTTCTGTATTTATACGTTTCAAGAATTATTTTGAAAAAATTTTAAATATTTTTATTTTTTTAAATAAAAAATTATTATTTTAATATATTTTTAAATAAAATTAATCGTGAAAATAGATCCCGAGGTGCGGGACCAGAAAACACGTTACTCATTCAACGTGTCCAATAAGAGCAGTAGTCTTTCTTAGTGTAGGGACCCGCAAATAAATCTGGTGTCTTTGCTAGGACAGAAAAATAATTTCCTTATCTTATTTCTGCTTGCTCATAATTTTGTCTCTTCCAAAAGGTCAGAAATTTTGTGGCCTACATGCCAAAGTGTCACATCATTCTCTACGCTACGTGCACCTCAATTTCTGAATGGTGCCTCAAAGTACGGTCCTTGTCTTTAGATATGCCAATTTGGGTCTGCCAATGGCTAACCAATATATAGGATCCATTTACGCTCTTGCCCCTCCGTTCTGTTGATGGTGCCATATAGCTGACCTTCTTTATAGGCAACTCCCTCTTAGTCGCATGTTGGTAGTCTTTGTGAAATTAATTTTAATTGATGTTGTGGTTAACAGCTGTAATATTAATTAAATTTAGGATGAATTGGTCACCTTGTTATTTAAATTTGATGATTGGTTGATACTAAAAATAAATTATAATTAGTAGATAAATAATAATTTTTTAAAATGTTAATTAAAACATTAAAATAATTGACATAACTCGCGTTAAAGAATCATCTCAGCCTAACAATTTAAGCTGTTAGGTAAGGTTTTAAAATATAATTTATATTATTCTCTAACACACTCTTTCAAGTGAAAGTCATTTGAGTTTGAAACTTATACAGATTCATATTATTTTATGTTTAATTTTTATTAAATAAATAGAAATGATGGAATTTGATCTTGTGATTTCTTGATAAAAATATATATTAAATTATCATAGTTAAAAATAATAACATTCAATAGATGCTGCACGTGATGATATGAAAATATTGTATTTAAGCGAATCTATCTTCTAAAATGATATTATTCTTTCCAAACTTTTATCTTAATATGTGATAAATTTTTGTTTTAAAAACTCCCGGAATCGTTGTGTATTAAGTTGACTTTTAGCATAACGTCATCATCTATAATTGATCAGCGTGAAAGTTGATGCGGCCATTAACACGTGCTAAGGGACCCACTTTCTTTCTTCTTTTTTTTTTTTTTTTCTGTCGACTTGCCCTTTAAATTCAAATACTCGCTCGCTGGTGCGTCATCACTGGCAGGTGAAGTTAGCCAGTTTCGGCATATTGGATGGCTAACTATGATCACTCCCTCGGTATCCTTAAACCTTGGTATCTTAGGGATAAAAAAACCGGGTTACATGAAATACCCGATCAATTCAGATAATTCATGCAAAAAAATTCCGGTCGGGTAAAAGGAAAGGAAATTCGGATATTTCGATTAATTACTCACATCTATTTAATTAATAAGTAGTATTGGAGAGGAATTAGCTCGAAGAAACATAATATCCGGACAATATCTGATGTAGGCTTTTTGTAAGTCTGGAACAGGGCTTGGTGATACTGACAGTGCAAGCTCGGTCATCTTCCCTGAAGCCACCAGCTTGTAACCCAAGCAACCCCACAATCCCATGCCAGCAAATTGATGGTGCGAAAGCAGCAATGCTGTTCACAGGCCTTTATCTGGTGGCGCTTGGCGTTGGAGGGATAAAAGGATCATTGCCGGCTCACGGGGCTGAGCAGTTTGACGAGAGCACTCCACAAGGAAGGAAGCAGAGATCGACCTTCTTCAATTACTTTGTCTTCTGTCTCTCATGTGGAGCCCTGATCGCAGTCACATTTGTTGTGTGGGTTGAAGATAACAAAGGGTGGGTGTGGGGCTTTGGAATCTCTACCATTGCAATACTCCTGTCTATCCCAATCTTTCTTGCTGGATCAGCTGCTTACAGGAATAAAATACCTTCTGGCAGTCCACTTGCAACCATTTCCAAGGTAAATTAAGCTTCTGATATATATATATATTATGCATACATATCCAAATTAACTATGGAAAGGAGTTCATATTGGTTCATCTATATAAGAAGCCAGAGATGCAGAAGAACTGTGATCCACGTGCTCCCTGGTGGACACCACTCAAACTTGCCATGGCCGTCAAACAGTTTTGAATGGTTATACAGTCTCTATACCGTATGCAGCTAATCACCTGTTAATGGATTTGATTGAACAGGTTTTGGTTGCTGCTGGAGTTAACACTTGTATGAGCAGAAGTTCAGGCAATGCCATTGCAAGCCTGACAACGAGCCCTTCCAATCCAAATCCAACCAGCAAGGATGCAATAGATAATTCCATAGCAGTTATGCCTGCTGAAACCCCAACAAAAAGCCTCGACTGGCTTAACAAAGCGGTGGTAAACAAGCCAATCCACTCCGCATTAGAATGCACTGTACAGCAAGTGGAAGAGGTCAAGATTGTGATAAAAATCTTTCCCATATTTGCTTGCACCATCATGCTCAATTGCTGTCTTGCTCAACTCTCCACGTTTTCTGTACAACAAGCTGATACCATGGACACCAAGCTTGGTTCCTTGAAAGTTCCGCCAGCTTCCCTTCCCGTGTTTCCTGTGGTCTTCATTATGATGCTAGCACCCGTTTATGACCACCTCATCATCCCATTCGCTAGGAAATTAACCAAGTCTGAAATGGGAATCACTCATCTGCAACGAATTGGCATCGGATTGGTTCTTTCCATAATAGCAATGGCAGTGGCAGCTCTTGTTGAGATTAAGAGGAAGAGAGTTGCCGCAAATTCAGGGCTAGTTGACAAATTGCCAATCACGTTCTTCTGGATAGCCTTTCAGTATTTATTCCTAGGATCAGCTGATCTTTTCACCTTGGCAGGGTTGTTGGAATTTTTCTTCACCGAGGCACCCGCAGGAATGAGATCTTTGGCTATGTCTCTCTCTTGGGCCTCCCTGGCAATGGGGTACTACCTCAGCTCAGTGATTGTATCAATAGTTAACAATGTTACAGGTAACTCCAAGAATAGGCCATGGCTATCAGGCACGAACATCAATCACCATCATCTGGAACGATTCTACTGGCTCTTGTGTGTGTTAAGTGTTCTGAATTTCTTACATTACCTTTTCTGGGCCACCCGGTATAAGTACTCAACAAGAGTCAAGAACTAAATCGAAGTGATAAAGGAGAACAAGTAATTGCTTCTTCATACCACATCAAACGGTCTTGCTCAGCATCTCGGAATGCAAAATCTCCCGGCTGCATATATGCAAGAGCTGCTGCCGGACTTGATTACAGTCCGGCTAATTCATACTGATAGCTGTTGCGGGTTATTTTGTTTCCTGCCTAGGTTAAAAAGACTTCGACAGAAGAAGATGGGGGGTGTTACTCTGGGTACCACAGCATGTACAATAATTTAAACAGATTTAGTTGTTTATGAATTGAATTACACTCTTGTAGCTACCGAATTTAAGTAACTTAACAAACAATAATCATAATTAATACGTAGTAAATTAAACAACAACAAGAAGAAAATCTTAACAAACAAAGGCAATATGTGACAGGTACGACAACGCTATGATCAAGGACGAATTCAATAAATTCTTCTCCTATCCGTTAATAATATAATAAATTCAGTCCCTTTTCTGTAAAATTTTTCAATTTAATTCCAGCAAATTAGATTCATAGTATTTATCGTCATGAATTTTCCTCCGGGACACTTACGGTTTGTTTTGGTTCAAAAATTTTTAATTTGATCCTCATAAACCTGATTTTTGTTTAAAATAAAAATGACACTGTACACTACTAGAAAATTTGACAAATATAAACGGAAACACTGACGAAATTTTTTTGTTGGTAGATTATAGTGAATTTTACTGACAGATTTTTCCATCACTATATCTGTCGGTAAACACCAAGAGAATTACAGTGAGAAAGAAGGAATAAAAAATTCAGAAAAGTACGTGACGTGTAACTTTTACCAACAACTTTATTGACAGTACTAACCCGACGTTAAAGTTCGTCCGTAAATATACCGACAAAAATAATATCTCGGTATATATAAACGGAATTACGAATGGTATTATAGTGAGATTCAAAAAGACAAATCATAAGGTGACGTGACACTTTTTACCAACAGAATGACCAATGAAATGCCCGACATAATAATTCTGTCGGTAAATCCATCATTAATATTTAATTTATGACCTGGTGATCGATCCTCCTCTCTCCCTCCCCCATTTCTCTTTCTTTCTTATGCAATTTTTCCTGCAACAAACAACCACTCCATCCCCCCTCAATCTCAACACAACTCAACCTCCTACAACAAATCCGGCCACCACAACACTCGATTTGTCAGCATCCGTGTTTTGCAAATTTTATTGAGGATTTTTCACCTTAAATAAGCAAATCTGTCCTTTTTTATTTTTACACAATTTTTAAATGTTAATTGTTTTTGCATATTTTTGTATTATATGTATTTTGTTTGGGTGTTTACTTGTTTTATAGTTTTTTCTCATACAATTTTGTTGTATGGTGTTGCGATGTCGCGGTCGCACAAATTAATTACCCTAGCTTCAAACACAACACACAAGATAGTATAGAGCAAGCAAGGGGTCGATCCCACAAGGAAGTTTCAAGTCGATTTTTATGTTGTACATTATGTAATTGGGGGGATTTGGTTTGTGATTATCTAAACTATGGCAGCAATTAAAGTAGCAAACAAAATCAATTAAAACCGAAACTTATCAAGAAAACGAACCTTGGTCGCAAGCACACATCCACCAACGGAAATTAGAACCGATCCTTGAAACGAAAATTGCGTTTATGTTCCGAAATTTTATCTTTTCTTAACGTTGATTAATTAACGGATCCGCCGTATAACTAATCCTAACCAACAAACAATCAAAGTGTCCGCACTAATGATTCAATTTAATGGTAGCTTTAAGAACTAGATAATTTCATCAAGATTAACATACAAGTCATCCACGACTTGTGTCACTTTGTTCAAATGTTTTCTCTAAGTTCAATAACGTAGTTCCGCCACAATTATCAAGCTTAGTTGCTTCACAAGTTCATATATCACAACTCCGGTTTTGATATTAAACTTAGCAATAGATTGTTCACAACAATAACTTAGAGTCCGCTCTAGCAATCATCAACAACAATCATAGGAAATATGCATAGGAAAACAATCATACTCATTCATAACATAAACTGAAAATAAAAGGAAGAATAAATCTCACGGTTCTTGAAATCCGAAGGTTTGTTGTGTCCTTGCAACCAAGAAAAGAGCTTAGCCTTGCATAACTATTGAACAACTATTTCTAAAGAATGAAAAGAGCATGATTTTTGGGTTTGTAGAGGAGAGAATTTGTGTTTATTCTCTGCTGGCTGCCGCCTCCTTCTCGCTCTCCCTCTTTTCTCGCTGGCCGCTGCCTCCTTCTCTCTTTCTTTTTATATGCTAAGAAACCCTAGTCTCTATTTTACAAAGTAGTCCTCCCTTGAGTTGGCAGTTTACATTTAAGTACTTCAATAACTATTTTTCCTAAAAGGAGAAATAGCCTTGCATGAAATCTTCAAGCTCTGACTTAGAGGAGCTAAATTGCTGATATAAAAACTTGGATGACGGTTTAGATGCTTCGGAATGTAATTTGGACTTGTTCTTCACGAAACCTGTTTGCTGGCAGAATTCAGTTGTCATCTTTGAAAAATCATATCTCCCTCGTATGACATCGTTTGTGGCTGAAACTTGGAGCGTTGATAGGTATTTAAGTCAGGAATCCACGCAAATTGAGTTTGCATCAATTGGAGTTCTGTAGCTCCAGATATTAAATTTTGAATGGCCAAAGGTCAACATTGGCAGTATGCGAGATTTGACTTTGCAGGATGTGATTTCCATGATCTTTCTCTTTTTATTTTTCTTGCATTACATTTCCAGAAAGGTATGGATGTTAGCTTTTTAGTGCCACTGGAATCACTTCATTTCGATCTCTAGAACTCACGCTCTGCAGAAAACATTGACTAAACATCAAATCTGCCAATTACCTCCAATTTACTCCTTTTTGCATCTTTCATCCAAAAGTGCCTTCAAAACATAAAACAAAGAATATCAAGGCATTTTATATATAAAACATGGACAAAACATTAGGTAGATATGGGTGAAACTATCGAATAATATGGTTACATCAAATACCCCCACACTTAGCTCTTGCTCGTCCTCGAGAAAGGATAAATAAAATTAAATTGAAAATAACTATGATCAATCTCTTAATCTCCCATCAATGTCCAAGAATATATGCATTATAAACAAGAATACAATCAAGAATGATAAATAGTATATTTCTCATGAATTCATTTACATGCAAACTTCAAAACTCAATTAATCATCGGGATTTAAATGAAATCTATGCCATGCCAAAGTGATAGGTCCTCTCATTGATATACACTCCAACACTCATGTGTTTAGGGTTTATGTGTTTAAATCTCTCAAATTCAATCAAAGAGTATGTTCTACCATAAGCTTGCTCTTCAATCTCATCTCCATTACTAACATATTACAAACAATGCATGAATCAAAAGGTCTTATTTTCTGGTTGTAATGGGGCTAAGGTTAATGATGAGGTAAAAGAGAGTAAAAGAAAAGGTTCAAACCAAAGAAAGTAGAGCATTCTAAAAAATGATATTTCAAACAAGATATTTCATCAAAGCACATAAATTTTCCTTCTTTAATCACCAATGCTTAGCTTCTTTTGATTTCAAGCTTTTTCAACATAAAATCTCAAGAACATAAAGGAACACTTTTTCTTTTTCTTTGTTTTTTTTTTTCTTTTTTAACCTTTGGCAACTTTGCCCATCTTTTCATCAAGCATCACTTTTTCTTTCTTTTCATATAATTTCCAACCATAATTCCATGAGATATCATAAGTATATGCTCTACTAATCCTTGGCCAAGGGAAAAGGAAAACATATAAAAAGTTAAGGCTTATACATGGATAAAGCAAAGAAAAGATAAACAAGCTCAAAAGGGGCTCACTAAGGATAATATGCTTTAAGTTGACTTTTTGGTTCAAGTGATTAAAATTCCTAATGCCTTTATCATCTTCATGTATATTTGTAATGGAATATAATCTCAATAAGATATGAAGCAAGTTCTAGAGATACATATCATTGAAAGAATGCACACTCAAAGAATATAATGTTGAAGGCTCAAAAGCTTGCATTGGTATAACACTATAAAGTCAACATGGCATATTCTCAAAGTCAATCCCTAAACCAATTAAACCTTAAAATTTGCATGCATACTTCTTCATTTGATTTATATCTTCATCTATCTCAATTAATTCTCATACATAATACTCATATTCTCAAAAACCAATGGGAGTTAAAAAGATCAAACACAAATTTTTTTTTTTTTTAGAACAACAAAGAAAACTAAAATTCTCCCAATACCCCCACACTTAAAACACAACATTGTCCTCAATGTTGAAATAAAAGCAAAGGAACATAAGAGAATGACAAAAAATAAATTAAAATGCGAAAAAAAAAAAAGATAAGGAAAAAGAAAGCAAATCTGATTTTTTTTTATGCTTCGGGTTGCCTCCCAGTAAGCGCTTTTGTTTTATGTCATTGGCTTGACATGTGGCATGCTCATTCTTCATAGATTGGTTCAGCTAACTCTACGAAGCGGTGAGTTCTGCCGTCCAACCTTCATAGAAAGGTTTTAAACGATGCCCATTAACCTTGAGTACTTTGTTGGTTTCTAAACTTGTAATTTCAACTGCACCATAAGGAAAAATATTAGAAACAACAAAGGGTCCAATCCAACGAGAGCGCAATTTTCCGGGAAAAAGTTTCAAACGCGAATGATAAAGAAGGACTTTGTCTCCAACATGAAACTCCTTTCTTGTAAGCATTCGGTCATGAAGATTCTTAGTCTTTTCTTTGTAAATCCTTGCATTCTCGTAAGCATCATTTCGAATTTCTTCCAACTCTTGCAGTTGTAGTTTTCTTTGCAATCCCAAGAAGCATCATAATCCATGTTACATTGTTTAATGGCCCAAAAAGCTTTGTGTTCAAGCTCCACCGGTAGATGACATGCTTTCCCATAAATCATTCTATAAGGTGACATTCCTATAGGTGATTTATAAGCAGTCCGATAAGCCCAAAGTGCATCTCCAAGACGTAGACTCCAATCTCGCCGGTTAGGTTGCACTTGTTTTCTCCAAAATGGACTTGATTTCTCGATTTGAAATTTCAGCTTGGCCATTCGTTTGAGGATGATATGTCTTGTGGAAGTTCGATGAGTCACATGATATTTGCGTAGCAATGCTTCCATGGAACGATTACGAAAATGAGTGCCACGATCACTAATGATAGCTTTAGGGATTCCAAACCCGTCAAATATATGAGTCCCGACAAAATCTAAAACAACCTTAGCATCGTTAGTTCGTGTGGCTTTCGCCTCAATCCATTTGGACACATAATCAACAAGAAGAAGAATATAAAGATTGCGAAATGAAGAAGGAAATGGACCCATAAAGTCAATACCCCAAACATAAAAAATTTCACTTACAAGAATATTCGTTAAAGGCATTTGATTCTTATGAGTGATATTACCTGTTCTTTGGCATTTTTCACATGATTTGCGAAGTGATATGCATCTCTAAAAATAGAAGGCCAATAGAAACCACTTTCAAGTACCTTGTGGGCTGTTCTTTTTGCTCCAAAATGCCCACCACAAGAATGAGAATGACAAAAAGTGAGAATGGAATGAAATTCATCTTGTGGTACACACCTCCTAACTACTTGATCCGCACAAAATTTTCAAAGGTAAGGATCGTCCCAAAAATAATATTTAGCATCGCTCGTAACTTATCTTTTTGGGGTTTAGACAAACCTGGAGGGAATTCTTTGGTGACTAAATAGTTTACCAAATCAGCATACCATGGTCTTGTAGAGGAATGCAACATATACAACTGCTCATCGGGAATGTCTCTCTTATTGTTTCGATCTGTATATCCTCGGTCCTCGGTCGGCTCAAGTGATCAGCCACATGGTTTTCAAGACCTTTTTTATCTTTGATCTCAAGATCGAATTCTTGTAAAAGCAAGATCCACCTAATCGCTCTTGGTTTGGACTCCTTCTTCTTCAAAAGATACCCGAGAGCCGCATGGTCGTAAAAACAATGACTTTTGTACTAAGTAGATATGACCTGAATTTTTCAAGAGCAAACACCACCGCAAATAGTTCCTTTTCGATTGTATGGTAATTGCATTGTGCTCCATCCAACATGCGAGAAGCATAGGCGATAACATGCAAATTCTTCCCAATTCTTTGCCCAAGCACAGCTCCTACCGCATAATCACTCGCATCACACATTATCTCAAAAGGTTCATCCCAATTTGGTGGTTGGATGATAGGGGCAGATGTGACACGTCTCTTAAGCTCATCATGGGCATCTTTACATGCTTGATCAAACACAAAATCCACTTCTTTGGCTAATAGTTTGCACAAGGGTGCTGTAATCTTCGAGAAATCTTTGATAAAGCGTCGATAGAAACCTGCATGGCCTAGAAAAGAACGAACTTCCCTCACGCATGAGGGGTAAGGCAATGATGAAATAACATCTATCTTAGCTTTATCAACCTCTAATCCACGTGAAGACACAACATGCCCAAGAACTATTCCTTGTTCTACCATAAAATAACACTTTTCATAGTTCAAGACAAGGTTAGTTTCAATGCACCTTTTCAAGATTAAAGATAAATTTTCTAGACATTTATCAAAAGAATCACCATACACCGTGAAATCATCCATAAAAACCTCAATTATTCTTTCAACATAGTCGAAAAAATACTCATCATGCATCTTTGAAAAGTTGCAGGAGCATTACGAGACCAAAAGGCATTCTTCTATATGCATATGTACCAAATGGACATGTAAATGTAGTCTTTTCTTGATCCTCGGGATTAATAACAATCCGATTGTATCCACTATATCCATCAAGAAAGCAATAAAAAGACTTACCCGCTAGGCGTTCAAGCATTTGATCCATGAATGGTAATGGGAAATGATCTTTGCGTGTAGAAAGATTGAGCTTTCGTAATCAACACACATTCTCCATCCACTCGAGATGCGAGTAGGAATGAACTCATCATTTTTGTTTTTCACCAATGTGATTCCGGTCTTTTTGGGCACCACATGGATTGGTGCGACCCATTTACTCGTCGGTGATGGGGTAAATGACTCTCGCATCTAACAATTTCAAAATTTCAGCTTTCACTACCTGCATCATAGGCGGGTTCAACCTCCTTTGCATTTTCCTTGTTGGTTTTGCGTTGTCCTCCAATAGTATGTGATGCATACACATTGAGGGACTAATACCCTTGATGTCGCCTAAAGTCCATCCTATGGCCGTCTTGTGATCACACAACAACTTCACAAGTTTTTCCTCTTGCATACTTGTCAAACCTTTTGCTATGATAACGAGAAGTGTATTGTTGTCGCCAATGAATACATACTTCAAATTATCGGGCAAAGGTTTTTAATTCTAACTCGGGGCTCGTAAAATAGATGGCAAAAGCTTTTTATGTGAGAGTACTAAATCAACAAAGACATTACCATGGGGAACGGTTTGCAAAGCTTGTAAGGCCAATACTTGATTCGTGCATGTTTTGGGGAACACACACGTGCCTCTCCATCTCTTCTATCTTGGTGAAATCATAGCCATAGCTCAAAGCTATGCTTAATCCATCTTCGCAATCAAAATCACAAACTTGCTTTGCACACACTTATCAATTTGGTCATAACATGTGATAGAATAAACATTGCTATAAGGATATTTCATTGCATCATGAAAATTGAATTCAATTTTTTCATCTCCTACTTCCATAGACAAGGTATCCTTACCACAATCAATCTTTGCGTTGGCGGTTTTCAAGAATGGTCTCCCAAACAATATAGGAGTGTTGGTTGATGAATCACAAGAATCATGTTCCATATCAAGAATATAAAAATCACATGGAATAACCAAACTATCAATCTTGACTAGGACATCTTCTATCACACCAAGTGGGTAAACAAAACTACGATCCGCAAGTTGTATTACAATGCTAGTTTTATTCAAAGGCTCAAGACTAAGAGAATCATAAACATGTTTGGGCATAACACTAATGGATGCACCTAAATCACATAAAGCTCTTTTAAAACTAGCATTACCAATAACACATGGGATAGTAAACGCACCTGGGGTCTTTTTGTTTCAAAGGCAGATTCTTTTGAACAACGGCAGATACAACTTCACCCATACTTACCGTTTCATGACCTTTCGGTTTGAAAGCTCTCTTGGTAGTACACAACTCCTTCAAGAATTTTGCATACTTGGGAATTTGCTTGATAACATCAAGCAAAGGAATGTTGAGTTCCACTTTCTTGAAAACCTCTAAAATCTCTTTTTCTTTGTCTTCTTTCTTTGACCTAGAAGAACTCACGGAAAGGGTGGAATTGTTTTAAAACTAGAATTCATTGAGTGAGGAGTTACCTTTGGAGTGTTGGTCTTTATTTCAGTTTGTGGAGGAGGAGGAGGATGTTTGTTCTTTGTACTCAATTCAGTTTCTATCTCTTCTTCTTCCTCCATCTCAATTTGTTTCGACCTTTTCTCTTCAATTTCTTTCCCACTTCGCAACATGATCGCACTAACATTCTCTTTTGGATTCAATGCTTGGGAGGGCAACTTTCCATTCATTTGTGCTTCCAATTTCCCTACACTTGAAGCTACTTGCCCCATTTGCTTTTCCAAGTTGTGAATACTTGACCTTGTTTCCTGTTGAAAAGACATGACATTTTGTTGTAAGGTAACAGTATTAGAAGCCAAAGTTTTCATCATCTCACGAAGATCATCATTGGATGATGACCCCATAACATTGGAGTTTGTAAATGGAGGGGGTTGTCTTGCTTGATAATTTTGTTGGGGCTGAAATCCATGGGGATGGAACTGTCGGCCTTGATTGCCTTGTTGGGATGGGTTGCCATAGCGTAAGTTGGGATGATCTCTCCATCCGGGATTGTACGTGTTGGAAAAGGGATCATATTTACGCTGGGGCTGTCCGTTGAATGTTCCATCAATTGCATGAGCTTGTTCAATGTAATCTTCTTGCATTGTTGGGCACATATCCGAAGCATGTCCTTGTAAGGAGCATATGCTACAAACTTTCACCCGCTGCACATTTCCACAAGCCAAAGAACGCACAAGAGAAGTAAGATCATTAACTTTATTTTCAAGGTTAGAAATACTTACCTCATTTACTCGTTTGTTGGAGAAGTCTCCACGAGTGCCAAATTGTTTTGAGTTGGCTGCCATGTTTGAGATCAATTGGCGTGCGGCCTCGGGTGTCTTATCCACCAATGCGCCTCCACTTGCGGCATCAATGATATTACGGTCGGTAGGCATCAATCCTTCATAGAAATATTGAATGAGCAACTGATCGGGTATTTGATGATGAGGACATTGAATGCGAGTTGCTCAAATCTTTCCTAATATTCGAGAGTGTCTCTCCATGAGATTGCCGAATCCCACATATTTCTTTCCTTATGTTGGCAACTCGAGATGCCTTGGGAAATACTTCTCAAGGAAAATCTTCTTCATGGCATTCCAAGTTCCAATAGATCCCGGAAGAATAGAGAAAAGCCATGCCTTTGCTGCCCCCTTCAAAGAGAAAGGGAAAGCTTTCAACTTAACTTGTTCTTCATCAACTCCATTCGGTTTCATGCCAACACAAACCATATGGAACTCCTTGAGATGAGTATGAGGATCTTCTCCTGCAAGACCATTAAATGTTGGTAACAAATGTATAAAACCAGATTTGAGCTCAAAGTTTACATTATTGTCAATGTTTATGCACAATGGTTGATTTTTCACATTAGGAGCAGCAAGCTCCTTGAGTGTTTGTTGCCGTGCAACCGCCATGGTGTTGAGGCGAGCTTCCTTTCTTAACTCGTAAAGTGCTTTCTATTTCAAGATCAACCTGCACTTGAATTTGATTAGTAGAACGGGTCACGAGCATAAATTGCTAAGGAAACTCAAAAGAAGGTAACCACCCAAGAGATCGAAAACAATGCAAATTGTACGAAAATCCTACGGTAGAAAACTAAAACTGTCTAAAAACACTAGAAAACAGCGGAATTTGGCCACAATAGGGTGGGGCTAGTGATATATCACTAGTCCTGTTCGGAACGTCGTTGCCCTTCAGGAAACAAAAGTCCAATACCTAATTCCACCAAAAACTCTGTTTTGAACAGTACACGTGCCGCAAGTGAACAAGTACTGTCGCAAGCAAAAAATCTGTTTCTCTTTTTTTTTTTTTGAATCACAGCAAATAAAAATAACAGTACAAGCACAAGAATCAACTAAAATTACTTCCCGGCAACGGCGCCAAAATTTGTTGCGATGTCGCGGTCGCACAAATTAATTACCCTAGCTTCAAACACAACACACAAGATAGTATAGAGCAAGCAAGGGGTCGATCCCACAAGGAAGTTTCAAGTCAGATTTTTATGTTGTACATTATGTAATTGGGGGATTTGGTTTGTGATTATCTAAACTATGGCAGCAATTAAAGTAGCAAACAAAATCAATTAAAACCGAAACTTATCAAGAAAACGAACCTTGGTCGCAAGCACACATCCACCAACGGAAATTAGAACCGATCCTTGAAACGAAAATTGCAGTTTATGTTCTGAAATTTTATCTTTTCTTAACGTTGATTAATTAACGGATCCGCCGTATAACTAATCCTAACCAACAAACAATCAAAGTGTCCGCACTAATGATTCAATTTAATGGTAGCTTTAAGAACTAGATAATTTCATCAAGATTAACATACAAGTCAGTCCGCAGACTTGTGTCACTTTGTTCAAATGTTTTCCCTAAGTTCAATAACGTAGTTCCGCCACAATTATCAAGCTTAGTTGCTTCACAAGTTCATATATCACAACTCCGGTTTTGATATTAAACTTAGCAATAGATTGTTCACAACAATAACTTAGAGTCCGCTCTAGCAATCATCAACAACAATCATAGGAAATATGCATAGGAAAACAATCATACTCATTCATAACATAAACGAAAATAAAAGGAAGAATAAATCTCACGGTTCTTGAAATCCGAAGGTTTGTTGTGTCCTTGCAACCAAGAAAAGAGCTTAGCCTTGCATAACTATTGAACAACTATTTCTAAAGAATGAAAAGAGCATGATTTTTGGGTTTGTAGAGGAGAGAATTTGTGTTTATTCTCTGTCGCCGGCCGCCTCCTCCTTCGCTCTCCCTCTTTTCGCTGGCCGCCGCTTGCCTCCTTCTCTCTTTCTTTTTATATGCTAAGAAACCCTAGTCTCTATTTTACAAAGTAGTCCTCCCTTGAGTTGGCAGTTTACATTTAAGTACTTCAATAACTATTTTTCCTAAAAGGAGAAATAGCCTTGCATGAAATCTTCAAGCTCGACTTAGAGGAGCTAAATTGCTGATATAAAAACTTGGATGACGGTTTAGATGCTTCGGAATGTAATTTGGACTTGTTCTTCACGAAACCTGTTTGCTGGCAGAATTCAGTTGTCATCTTTGAAAAATCATATCTCCCTCGTATGACATCGTTTGTGGCTGAAACTTGGAGCGTTGATAGGTATTTAAGTCAGGAATCCACGCAAATTGAGTTTGCATCAATTGGAGTTCTGTAGCTCCAGATATTAAATTTTGAATGGCCAAAGGTCAACATTGGCAGAATGCGAGATTTGACTTTGCAGGATGTGATTTCCATGATCTTTCTCTTTTTATTTTTCTTGCATTACATTTCCAGAAAGGTATGGATGTTAGCTTTTTAGTGCCACTAGAATCACTTCATTTCGATCTCTAGAACTCACGCTCTTCAGAAAACATTGACTGAACGTCAAATCTGCCAATTACCTCCAATTTACTCCTTTTTGCATCTTTCATCCAAAAGTGCCTTCAAAACATAAAACAAAGAATATCAAGGCATTTTATATATAAAACATGGACAAAACATTAGGTAGATATGGGTGAAACTATCGAATAATATGGTTACATCATATGGATTTATAATTTGTGCATGTTATAGTTTGTTTTAGATTTTATAAAATATATTTGTTTGTAAATTGATGAAACTTATGTCGAATTTTTGACTTTTGTGTTTTGTGATGAAATAAATAATGACTTATTTAATGGGTTCATTTTATATTTTGTTAATTTTATTGTTGAGTTGTAATTTTTGGTAAATATATAGAAATTTGAATTCATGTAGATATATAATTGATAATGAATTAAGAGAACTATTAAAGTTGACAGGTTGCTTGCTTGAAGATGACCATTCGTTTGAACTTGTCGTTCTGACTTGACAACGTTGGTCTATTAAAAAATGTGACAATCTTTATTAGCAAAACCTCCCTACATAATTAATAGTTATTTCATTAGTGTGACAATCTTTATTTATAGATTAAAATGTTGTACTTTATTGCTTTAACACCTACTAGATTTGTGGCCTGCGCTACGCTGCAGGACAAAATATTTTTTTATTGGTAAAGAAAAGATGCTCGAGCAATGTAAGCATATTTTAAAAAAGTTTTTAAAAAATGAGACTTGGGGCATAAACCCAACCAAGAAAAAAGAACAGGGAACTTGCAAAAATAGAACAATTAAAAAAAAAACAACAAAATTAAGATTCTAGCCAATCAAATATGTAAGACAAAAGTAAAAAGAAAAAAAAAAGTGACCTAGGTCAACCTGACCAAGCATGCCAAATATGCAAGCCAAGTTATAAGACTAGGATAAGCAAATAAAAAGCAAAAAAGAAAAGAAGCTAAAGGCAAATAACAACCAAATTTAGTGTCAAATAATAAAATTAAAAAGAGGGTCAATTAAAAAAATGACAAAAAAAAACCAAACAAACCAAACTCTACGATCCGGATCATACGAAAGAGACAACTAAATAGAAGGCAAACCATAAAACATCATGCGACTCAATTCTAAAACAACCTAATGCTGAAACATTAAATGCAAAAAATATTAAATTTAAAAAGAGTGACCCTAAAAAAATTCGAGCCAGTAATATTTTGAAAAAAGAATTAATAAGAAAGGGCAACAATATCCTTGGAGGAGTAAACATTAGGTATAAATAAGTGAGGGACACTTTGATAATTGAATAAAGTTGATAGATATAAGTAGAAAGAGAAAAAAAAAAAAGAGAGGAAGAAATCAAAATTTAGAAGATAGAAAACTAAAAAAGGAAAAGCAAAAGATGCAAGGAGAGCAAAAGATAAAGGAAGGCAAAGAGATTTAGAGAAAATAGGTTTTTAACGTAAGCATTATACTTTGATATTTATAATTGTTGTTGTTAGCTATGGTTTCAAATTTATCGAGAATTAGGGATTTGAAGTTTGTGTTTTGAGTTTAGTTGATGGATTAATTGAAATATTATGGGTTAATTGTTATGGGTTTTTGAAGTATATGTTGAAATGTTAAAGATCTGCCATTTTAGGGAGACTAGTAGATCGGGATTCTAAAATCCAGATCAATTGGTCGATAGTTGGTCAATTTAAATCGACTGATTTTCCTAATGGTTTCGGTCGACTACTTGGTCGATTTTGATTGACCGGTTGATTGAACAGTAGAGGATGATATGTTCTTTTAGGTTTGGTCAGTTTAGGATATGTTCGGGATCAATCGAGTGGATCTATTTTAGCGTGTACTTATGTTTTGGTTTGTAATATTAGAGTTGTAATATTTTATGTTCTCTGTTTTGAGTCATTTTGAGTATGTCCTTTTGTATTCATACAATTCTAATATTCCACCTGCTAAGCATCAATATAATTTCCTTTGATGCCTGTTTCTATGTTCTTTCTACTTTTGAGCCAGATGAGTAAATAATATTTCATATGCAAGATGAATAGTATAGATATTTGAATTGTTAATATGAATGGATTATGCTTCTTGTTAAAATATATATTTGAGTGGATCTATTTTAGGTTCGGTCAGTTTAAGATATGTTCGGGTTCAATTGAGTGGTTATATTTTGGTTTATAATTACATTTTGGTCTATATTATTAGAGTTTTAATCTCTTATGTTAACTGCTTCGAGTTATTTTGAGTATGTCTTTTTTGTATTCAGATACTCTTAATATTCCATATGCTGAGTGTCAGTAGGATTTCCTTTGATATCTGCTTCTGTATTCTTTCTACTTTTAAGCCAAATGAGTGAATAATATTCTATATGCATGAGGAATAATGTAGACATTTGAATTGTTAATATGAATGGATCATGTTTCTTGGTAAAATATATATTCCTCAATATCTCTTATTGAAATTGATTTCTTGATATGAGATATTATGGACATCTAAATTGATAATTTCTCATTTGATTGATTGTATGAGTTGAGCCTTTAAGAAACAATTATATTTTGTTTGATTATTACCTTATGGTATACCAGTCAGAATACCCATGCTAAAATGGTAGTGTTAGTCTTTGTGCACATCGTAGTTCTAAACCTTGGTTAGTTGGGGGACTCACAAATTTGTGATGATTGATCATCCCACAGTCTGGAGCATCATGCTCACTGCATATTTATTTTTTTATAAGCCTTACCTCATGATATTTCTTGTTATGGTCTGCTTGTAAGACTCTCCTTTAAAAGCATAAAGCCAAATGACACGACCAAAATATTGATGTCTTCTCCCAAGTGCAAGAGTGTCGAAGTAATAAATAACCTGGTAAGACCGGGGTCGAACCACATGGAGGTTAACTATATAAACTATAAATAAAGAAATAGATAATAACAGAAAAGGAGTTGAAGAGAGCTTTAAGATGTGATATTGCAGTAAGGATTAAACAAGGATAAAATAATTGTTAAGGTTAGAGGATCCACTAATTGTATTTCAAATAAGTATAGTATAAACTCTTTTTATTACTTAACTGGAAACCACACACAAAGAAGGTTCCAATCGGATTATTTAACATGATTACATTAGTTATCTTCTTCGAATAATGCTAATACTTGTAAATGTTGTCAGATATTCATGATTATAACTTATGTTAACAACAAATCAAGTTCCTTTCATAGCACAGGTGTCGGTTATACCATACGGTTGGGCTATGAAAGTGCCAAGCATTTGTTGTACCAAGTGCTATACAACATAAATCTAGATTAACCATTTAACAAGCAAAGTATTAAAAGTGAATAAGATAAAAAATACAAAACATGTTAGTATCAAACATTAAAGTCCATGTTGAGTTTATACTATACTTATTCTTACACCATTAGTTTAACCTTTTCACCTTGACATAGAGGCCGTTTGTTTACGTGGTTGTGGCTGCGTTTTAATTAAAACGCAGTTTGCAGCCATTTGATAATGAAAAAAAGCGATTTACTGTGCATGGGTCCCACATAATTTTTGCGGAAACGCTGTTAATGAAAAGCAAGGAAATCTTGCTTTTTCACGCACTGTGCATGCTAATTGCACTGTTCACTGAACAGTGCAATTAGCATGAACAATGTACATTGGTATACTGTTCAAGTGAACAGTCAAGAGAATTGCATGTTCACTTAAAAAATAATGAACAGTGCGATTCACTTGCAATCGTTCACACCGCTTTTTTTAGTGTTAATTTTATTAATATTTTAAAAAAAAAACTAGTTTAGAGTGAATTAAATTCATTCGCACTGTGATGTGAACAATATTTTTTTCTTGAAAAACTAGTATAGAGTGAATTAAATTCACTCACATTGTAATATCAATTTTATTCCTGATAATATTTTATCTAATTTTATTACACGCTCAAAAAATTATGAAAACTGTAGTTCTTATCGGATGAATTTTGTACGTAATGGAATTATAAATAGTTTAATGGAATAATAAAAAATATTTTATATAAAGTATTATTTATTTCATGATGTAATAGGAGTAATTAATTCTACAATATTTAAATTTAAAACCATCAATATTAATATATATTTTTTAAAATTATTTTATAACCTCAATTGCAAAAGCATTCTTAACCAAACATATTAAACTAATTTTTCTTCAACCTCAATTTCAACCACAGTTTTAACCAAACACCTATTTTTTCAAACCAACCTCAACTAAAAGTATTTTTTATAAAATAAGTTTTTTTCAAACCACAACCACAACAGCTACCGCAATACTAAACACACTCATAATAAACTTAGCTAAACATAATGAAAGAGAGAAACATAAATAAACAAGATAAGAACATAAATAAGATATAAGTTAACTAAGTAAAGGAAAGGAAATGAAAAGCATAAATAAGATATTAATATAAACAAAACTTAAGCATTACAAAAATATAAATAGAGAGAAAGAACATGATCTTGATCTGAACACCAAGATGCCTAAATGCATGGCAAATGCCTCATTTTATAGGCTAAATTTGGAACTATTGATTTGATGACTAATTGTTGAGTGGGTGGCCACATCTTGACTTGGTGACAATCCTTATTTTCTTGTCTGAACAAAACATCATTGCTAACGTCAGAATTTGAATAGATTATCCTCATGAAACTTCTAGGAAATTGTCTCAGTTTTCCAACAAAAAAAGAATCAGTGCATTTGGAATTGTAGAACTCAAGATATGGGCTGAACATGGAACAATGTTTGGGCTGTAGGACAAATTCCGACTTCTCCGTTGTTGCTAAGATTTGGACCTCCAAATAGCAAAATTGGGTCTTGAACTCCACATGAATATTTTAGGCCCATGTCCTAGCTTTCTAGCCATATAAACCAAATTGAAATCCAAGATCTATAGCTCCAGATATGACCCAATGACTGAACAGTGTTCCAGTTTGGACTGAACCAACATCTCTTTTCTAAGCTTAACCCTCTCTTTGTCTTCTCAATTTCAGTAGTTAAACTCATCAATCAATCCTTTGATTTATGTGATAGGCCTGCATTTAAGATGACCATTTACCATAAATTAAAGGTATCTTATAGTATCAGACTTGTTATTATAAAACATGCTTTAGTTAAGGAGTCACTATCAGAAGATCGATAAATACAAACGAAAATACCGAGGGAATATTTCCGCTGGTAAATTTCTGAGGGATTTTACCGATGAAAATATTTCCTCGGTATATACCGAGGGAATTACAGTGGGAAAAAATTAAAACAAAGCAAAACAAAAAATGATGACGTGTCATTTTTACCGACGAAATTTATTCCGTCGGTAAAATCCGTCGGTAAATTCGTTGGTAAACTGTGGACACTATTCATCATGTCAATTACAAAGGGAATCACCGACGGAATTTTCCGTCGGTATTTTCCAGAGAGCTCCAGAACTGTTCACTTTCCAATTGCACTGTTAATTGTTGTTCTTTACAGACAAAATCACCGACGGATTGAAAAATCGTCGGTGTTATTTGGCGGTTTTCTAAAAAAAGTCAATTAATTTAAAATTTTCATTTAAATATTACAGATGGAATCACCGACGGATTGAAAAATAGTCGGTAATTGTTGGCGGTTTCTAAAAACTTTTTATGAAATTAAAAATTTAAATTAAATATTATTGATAGAATTACCGACGGAATAATTAAAAAATATTAATATTCAATTATCCGTCGATAAATCCATCGCTAACGCGCCCCAATAAAAAGCCCGAATCCCCTTATTTCATAAAAGACAGACTCATTTCTTATTCTTCTTCTTCTTCTTCTTCTTCTTCTTCTTCACTATATGTAAAAAACATCAATATCTATTTATTTCTCTTCTTTTCTCTCCTCATCTCCTTCTCTTTTCCTCCATGCTCATGTATGTCTTCTTCTTCTTTCTTCTTTTATCCTCTTAGTTTTTTTTTAATTAATATGCTTTACGAATTTTTCTCTCTCTCCTTAGCTTCACTTGCAACTACATTAAGGTAAGATTTTTCTTTTTTCTTCTTTTTTCATGATTTTTTTTCGCTATATTTGTTTTTTATTTTATTTTTAATTGTTTTTGTTCTTAATAATTGTATAAATGTTGTTGTGAGATTTTTTTTTCATATGAGATCAATTTTTAGTTGATTTATTTATAGGATTTCTAAATTTTTAGCAATTGCAACTTCATTTTTTTCATATGAATTTTTTTAGTTGAATTTATTTTTTTGTTTTATTTATTTGTTGCAAATTTGTTTGAGTTGATTTTCTTATTCTTTTTTCCAAGCATTTTGAGTATATATTATAGAGTGTTGATTTATGTTAATTTAATTATTTTATAAAATGAATTTTTTTTAAATAATTACCGATGGAATTTCCGTCGGTAAATCCGTTGGTAATAAAAAAAATTATTACTGACACGTCTGTTCCGTCAGTAAATTCGTTCCGTCGGTAATAATATTTTTTTATTACCAACGGATTTACCAACGAACAAAAAATTACCGATGAAAGATTCACCGACGGAGCATTTCCATCGGTGATTTCGTTGGTAAATTAATTACCGACAGAATATGTGTCTTACGCCGATGGAAAAATTTCATCAGTAAAACTCTTAAATGTTGTAGTGAGTTATTGATACTTTAAGTGTAAAATAATGATATAAAACCTTGATAAAAATATACTTTTAAGTACTAATCACCAAACTTGTATGTATTTCTCATTAATGTATTATCCTATAGGTGTTTATTGAATGTTATTTACTCACTGAGTTGTTGAACTCACCCTCTCATTATTTATCTTTTTTAGGCTTATAACTTTGTTAATAGGTCATTTTTGTTGGACTTTTAGTTACTACTTTTTTTAAAAAAAATTGATACTATTTTGTTATATCTAGTTAGTGCTCCACATTTACTGAATTGTATTAAGCTATTGTTCATATTATGGAATTGATTATGATATCAAATGCTGCATAAAACTCTGATTGAGTTAAAAGAAAAGGTTTATATGTATATATGTTAGGGTTCATATAGGTAAGGAACTAGAAGAGGGACCTTGTCTATGTGTCAGTCATGGATCTGGGAGTCAGATCGTGACAAACTTGGTATGAGAGCCTCAGGTTAAAGAACCATGAATAAAATTAATTTTGTAATATGTGAAGCATTAAGATCCATATCGTCTTTTCTATTGTCCTTGAAATTTTGAATTCTTATCGAGCATGTCTTCTTCAACTCTTTAACTTTTATGATAGATATGATTTCCTATAATTTAATGATAATTATCATGCTATTGTTCTAGTATGACTTATATGCTTTCACTTCTTATAGGAAATCCTAAAGAGTAGACAAATAGTTGGTATTAATAGGGTAAGTGACGATCAGGACGACATCCCTATTATATAGTTTATGACTACAAGGCACAAGAAGAGGATTAAGTGACGATCAGGACAACATCCCTATTATATAGTTTATAACTACAAGGCACAAGAAGAGGAGTGGTGCATCCACACCTTGATATGTTGGGGATATACCTCCACCAGTTGAGGAAAAGCCTTGGGAATTAAGAGAGGAAATGTGGTTGGTGAAATAGGTGGAGGAGTAGCTAACTCTAAATCTTTTATAGAATTTCAACAACTTAGCCAGGCTATGTATGCAGACCTAGATAAAGTTTAATATGGAAAGAAATCAAAGAAAGGATAGAAATGTGCCATTGTCATCCCATATTTTTTAGGGATTCAATGTGTCATTGAATAACTTTATGAAGTTGGCACCTTTTACCTTTACAAGGATGAGCAACTCAAAGGATCCTTAGAGGTTCCTAAATGATATTTGACAAAAATATGAAGCTTTGGGGTGTACAAACCATCGGGTTATAAGTCTGGCATCATTCAATTTTGAGGGGGATGTGTTCATCTCTTAGTTTGAATCTAGAAAAAGAGTGAGGCCGGTAGAGGATCAGTAGACGTGAAAAGAGTTTAACACTATGTTCTTAGACATATTTCTTCCTTAGAGAGTTAGGGATGCTAGGCTTTATGAATTTGAGAGGACATTCCTATAACATCTTTATTATCGAAAAACTAGTATTGAAAATACCGTGTAATTTTTTTATATATATAAACATATAAATCTATCACTTCTCTCGACTTTCTTTTATGATAAATCTACCTCCTTATCATTTATTAAACTAAACCCCATCTATTTTTTAAAATTCTTAAAATTTTCAGCAGAGATTCCTTTATTGTTATGGGTACCAAGTTATCAACATCTTCTATATACTTGCACTTAGTATCAAAATAAATCTATATATCCACAACTCAATCATAAAAAGACATCCTCAGGCATCTCCAACACATCAACCCATTCTTTTATCCCTTTCTTCCAAATTTTTGTTTCTAAAGAAACATAATTATTACATGTAAAATATCATCTACCACATTTCACTTTATACTCATGCTTAAAATCCTTACTAAAACTTTATTTTACAATAATTACCCACATTCTTTCAAAAAATCTAATTCTTCCAAATTCCTCTATTTAAAACTCAGACCTTCATCTATAATTACACATCCCCAAATAAAAATAAACACTTTAGCCTGGAAATCATCTCACCATAACACTTTTACTGTAATTCATTAAATTTCAACATAACTAAAATGGCTTTCCTAACCCCAACTCATCAATTTCTCAATTACGCGATGCTAATTTAATCAATCCTTTAGTTTTTGACTACCAGACAACTAAATTACAACTTCATCCTTTTACTCTTTGATTTATCAGACGATTAGGTTAAACCATTATCCCTTAGTTTCCATAACTACGGACCACTAAGTTAAAATTTTCTTTTCCTTAATCTCTGCCACTATAGACAATTAAGATAACCCTTGGATTATGTAATTACAAACAATTAAGTTCAAATTTTCATTCCCTTAATCTCTGACTTCGTGGATGATTAAGTTACTTCACTAGCCATTAGCTTCCATTTCTATAGACAACTAAGTTATATTTTCCATAATACCTTTATCCATCATCACTCATCACAAACTTCATTTCAATCATATTCTCCAACAATCATTTTTATCCAATTCATGGTCTTAGTACCAACATTTCATTTCCTTCTAATTCATGAACATTAATTTAACAAGAAAATCAAACAACTAAAGTAATCAAGTTTAAGGTAGTAATACCTACCTATAACTCCTGATGCTCGAGCTCCTTTCGTCGATGTCCCAACTCCGGATGCTCTTCCTAACATTTATTAGAAAACATCTGTATTAGTACTAACATATATGTCAAACAATAACTATATCCATTTACCTTTCTCACATAATATTTTCACAATGTCTATATCATAACATTTATTTAACATGTTCCTCATCTACATGATTCTCATTACCTAATCCTTACATTACATTTCATCAAGTCTATTAGTCCTTTTAATTTTCACCATATATAACAATTTTCACTTTCCTTTCTAAATTTTTAACCTATCAAGTAACATAACCTTAACATATTTCACCTTTATGCCAAATAAATATTTCTTTCTTACATTTTCCTATTATAATCTTAACCTTAACCTACATTACTCATGACATACTTTTCTAAACAAAACCACGTAACCTCATTTCCTTTATCACCTATGCCATAACAACCTTCCCCTATCTTTCCCTTGTCATATCATTTTCTTCATTCTATGTAATAATCACACATTCCATTCATTAAATTTTCCTTCTCCCATGGCCGACCAATTAAGCTCAATTTTTCTCCTCCATCATATTTTTTTTCCAACCATCTTTTAATCTCACAATATCAACATAAATCACAAAAGCTAATTTCAAAGTGTATCCTACAAACATTAATACAAACCCTAACTTTCTAAAATTTAGGAATTTCAAAGAACCATATGAAAAACATAACAAATTAAGCAATTGTTACTTTAAAACAACTTACCCAAGTGTATTAAGCAAGAATCAAGGCTCACTGCATTATCCTGGTTTCGTATTCATTATCTTCCTCATTCAAAATCTACTTTCTCTTTTTAGAATTTCAGTTTGTCTCCCAAGTTTCCTTCTTTTCTCTCTTGTTTCTTGTTGATTTATAGCTAAAAACACTTTTCTTAGCACAATTTTAGGGTTTCTCCTTGCCTTTTCTCTCTTTCTCTCCCAAGTTCTCTTTTTTTTTTCTCTTCATTTTTTTTCTATCCGGCCGTTGTTTAAGAAAGAAAAGAGCTGCTGGAATTTTCCATCTCATCATATGTATTTACAAAATTACCATTAATGAATTTCATGCTATTTTTCAGTCTAATTGTCAACATTTTTGTTTGACGACCTTACCAAACTTTAATCACTCTAAAATTTGAAATATATATAAAATTATATGTGAAGTGATTCCTCATAAAAATTTAGCCTGGTCTGATGGTTGGATTGAGCGTTATTCTCGATAGCACAAAACTGGTCGGTAGGTGATTTTACGCAAAAAAATTCAATTTTTCTTGTTTAACCCTTATATGAAACATATCAATTAGTCCTCTAAACTCTAGGGGGCATTTTATCATTTTTAAAACAATTATAAAACATTTTTTAGCTTTAAAAATCCGGGTTCTCCCCTTCTTACGAAAATTTCATCCTCAAAATTTTAGAAAATCACTTTTTCTATGTAAAAGTTCTCACCTTTTCTCAAGAATAATTCAGGATACTTCTTCCTCATTTCTGATTCTCTTTCCCATTTCTCTTCTTCGATTAAATAATTTCTCCACAATACTTTTACAAAAGGTACTTTCTTGTTCCTTAACTCCTTTAAGCTTTGGTCAAGTATCTTGATCGGCTTCATTTAAATAGTTAGATCTTCATGAATTTCTATTGGCATTAGTGGTAAAATGTATGAAGGATCTATTTCTACTTTTTGCAATACCGACATATGAAAGACATCATCTATTCTTGACAATTAGGGAGGAAGTATCAATTTACAAGCAACCAGACCAACTCTTTCGGATATGTCATATGGACCTATGTATCTTGGTACCAATTTGTCTTTCATCCCAAAACAAATAATATTTTTCCATGAGACAACCTTCAAATATACCTGATCCCTTACTTGGAATTCCAAGGGTCTTCTTCGCTTATCTGCATAACTTTTCTGTCTATCTTGAGCTTCCTTCATTCGATCTTTAATCTCCTTTACTTTATTAGTAGTTAGTTGAACTAATTTTGGGCCCAAAAGTTTTCTTTCTCCCACTTCATCCCAACACATCGAGGTACAACACCTTCTCCTGTATTAAGCTTCATAGGGAGCCATGCCAATAGTCGCAAGATGATTGTTGTTGTAAGAGAACAGCTAGCAAATCTAAGTACTCCATTGCTTCATTAGGGTCTTTATCCTCAAAAGTTCCATTGCACATCAATTCAACCATTTGCCTATCTCTAGGAGTTAACCCTTTATAAAAATGTGAAACTAATCTCCATGTTTCAAAACCATGATGGGGGCAAGTATTAAGCAAGTCCCGATACCTATCCCAACATTGATAAAATGTTTCTCCTGGTTTTTGAGAAAAAGTAATGATTTGTCTTTTGAAAGAGTTTGTTCCGTGAGATGGAAAAAACTTCTTTAAAAATTGTTGTTGCATTTCATCCCAAGCACGAATGGATCCGGGTCTCAAATTTTATAGCCATGTTTTAGCTTTATCTTTTAATGAAAAAGGAAAAAGCTTTAACCTAATGGTGTTCATGCTACAATTTGAGTCATTATACGTGTTGCAAACCTCCTCAAATTCCCTTAAATGCAAGTATGGATTTTCTAAATCTAAGCCATGAAAAGATGGTAAAAGTTGAATAATGCCTGTCTTAAAATTAAAATGAGATGCATCTGGTGGAAAAACTATGCATGAGGGTGCACTTGTTCTTGTGGGATTCATGTGGTCTCTAAGAGTTCTAACCCGAATATTCTCATTATTCTCATTATGAAGCGATTGGTTATCTTCTTCACCATAGTTTCGAAAATGATGAGGATATCCTACAAAGTCTACCACTTAATGTACGTGACCAAACTCTCATGCACGTGTAAGAAGAGAATAAAAGGAAGAAGAAAACAAAAGAAAAAGAAACAAAGACAAAAGAAACAAAGTTAAATACAAGAAAAGTAAAAAGAGAAAACAAAATAAATACTATAATTTGTACAAGAATTTACCTCCCAAGAACGGCGCCAAAAACTTGACACGACCAAAAGATTGATGTCTTCTCCCAAGTGCGGGAGTGTCGAAGTAATAAATAACCCGGTAAGACCGGGGTCGAACCACGGGAGGTTAATTGTATAAATTATAGACAATAATACAACAACAACAATAACAACAATAATAATAATAGTGAAGAAGAAGAGGAAGAAGTTGATGAGAACTTTGAGATGGAAGATTAACGTAAGGATTAAACAATGATAACAACAAATGTCAAGGTTAGAGGATCCACTAATGGTATTTCAAACAAGTATAGTATAAACCCTTATTATTCAATTGGAAACCACACACAAGGAGGTTCCAATCAGATTATAAATTGTTAACATGATTACGTTAGTTATCTTATTCGAATAATGCTAATACTTGTAAATGTTGTCGACATTCATGATTATAACTTATGTTAACAACAAATCAAGTTCCTTTCATAGCTCGGGTGTCGGTTATACCATACGGTATGGGCTATGAAAGTGCCAAGTATTTATTGTACCAAGTGTTATACAACATAAATCTAGATTAACCATTTAACAAGCAAAGTATTAAAAGTGAATAAGATAACAAATATAAAGCATGTTAGTATCCAACATTAAAGTCCATGTTGAGTTTATATTATACTTATCCTTACACCATTAGTGTAACCTTTTCACCTTGACATAATTAACTTAGCTAGACATAATGAAAGAAAGAAACATAAATAAACAAGATAAGAACATAAGTAAGATAAAAGTTAACTAAGTAAAGGAAAGGAAGTGAAAGGCATAAACTTGATATTAATGAAAGCAAAGCATAAGCAATACAAAGAGAGAAAGCAAGAGCATGATCTTGATCTGGAAACCAAGATGCCTAAATACATGGCAAATGCCTCATTTTATAGGCCAAAATTCGGAACTATTGATTTGTTGACTACTTGATGAGTGGGTGGCCACATCTTGACTTGGTGACAATTCTTATCTTCTTGTCTGCCAAAAAGGTCATTGATGATGTCATAATTTGAACAAACGTAAATCATGAAAGTTCTAGGACATTGTCTCATATTTCTAGGGTAAAATTTTGAGATCATTTGGAGTTCTAGAACTTGAGATATGGGCTGAACACTGAACAGTGTCTGGGTTGCAGGACAGATTCGGACTTCTTTGTTGTTGCTACAATTTGGACTTGAAAACAGCCTTTTTAAATCTTGGGCTCCACATAAAAGTTGTAGGCCTATGTCTTATCTTTCCATCCATATAAAATGGACCTAAATCCAAGATCTAAAGCTCCAGATATGACCCAATTACCGAACTGTGTTCTAGTTTGGACTGCACCAGCATCTCTTTGGCCATCTTTTTGTCATTTCAATTTCAGTACTTCAACTCATCAATCAATTCTTTCATTTATGTGATAGGCCTGCATTTAAGATGAACATTTACCATAAATTAAAGGTATCTTATATTATTAGATATGTTATTATAAAACATGCTTTAGTTAAGGAGTTATTGATACTTCAAGTGCAAAATGATGATATAAAACCTTGATAAAAAATGCACTTTTAAGTACTAATCAAATACCTACCTACAACTCTTAATGTTTGAACTCCTTCCGCCAATGTCCCGACTCTGGATGCTCCTCCTAACATTTATTGGAAAACATCCATATCAGTACCATCATATAAGTCAAACAATATCCTATATCCATCTACCTTTCTCACATAATATTTTCACAATGTCTATATCATAGCATTTATTTAACATGTTCCTCATCTACATGATTCTCATTACTCAATCCTTACATTACATTTCATCAAGTCTATTAGTCCTTTTTATTTCCACCATATATAACAATATTCACTTTCCTTTTCAAATTTTTAACCTATCAAGTAACATAACCCTAACATAATTTCACCTCTATGCTAAATATTTCTTTCTTATACTTTTCTATTAATAATCTTAAACTTAACATACATTACTCATTACATACTTTTTTAAACGAAACCACATAACCTCATTTCCTTTATCACTTATTCCATAACAACCTTCGCCTATCTTTCCCTTGTCATATCATTTTCTTCATTCTATGTAATAATCACACACCTCATTCATTAAATTTTCCTTCTCCTATGGCCAGCCATTTAAGCCCAACTTTCCTCCTCTATCATATTTTTTTTTTCTAACCGTCTTTTAATCTCACAATATCAACATAAACCACAAAAGCTAATTTCAAAGTATATCATACAAACATTAATACAAACCCTAACTTTCTAAAAATTAGAAATTTCAAATAACCATATGAAAAACATAACAAATCAAGCAATTGTTACTTTAAAACAACTTACCCAAGTGTATTAAGCAAGAATCAAGGCTCATTGCATTATCATAGTTTCCTATTCACCATCTTCCTCATTCAAAGTCTATTTTCTCTCTCTAGAACTTCACTTTGTCTCCTAAGTTCCCTTGTTCCTTCTTTTCTATCTTGTTCCATTAATGAATTTCATGCTATTTTTCAGTCTAATTGTCAACTTTTTTTTTGATGACCTTACCAAACTCTTATCACTCTAAAATTTGAACTATATATAAAACTATATGTGAAGAGATTCCTCATAAACTTTTAGCTCAATCCCATGGTCGGATTGGATGTTATGTTCGATAGCACAAAACTGGTCGGTAGGTGATTTTATGCAAAACAATTCAATTTTTTTTTGTTTAATCCTTACATAAAACATATCAATTAGTCCTCTAAACCCTAGGGGCCATTTTATCATTTTTAAACAAGTATATAATTTTTTTTAGCTTTAAAAATCCAGTGTTTACAATTCTAAAGATCGATTTTAAAATTCGGTATGGTAATTATAAGTTCTTAGTGATGTCCTTTGGATTGACGAATGCACCAATGACTTTTATGGACTTAATCAATAGGGTGATCGAAACATTTATTGATTGATTTATGATAATCTTTATCAATGATATTTTGATGTATTTAAGGTCTAGAGAGGAACATAAGCAACACTTAGGGATGGTACTTCAAACTCTGTGAAATCATTAGTTGTATGGCAAGTTCTCAAAGAGCGAATTCTGGCTGGAAAGTGTAGCATTTTGTGCGCATTTAATGTCAAGGAATGGAATAGAATTCAATCCTCAAAAGATTAAAGCAATGACCTAAATCCACTTTGGTGACAGGGATTAAAAGTTTCTTAAGTTTGACCAATTATTATCAAAGGCTTGTAGAGAGCTTTTCTCGGATTTCCACACCACTGACCAAGTTAGCACAAAAAAATATTAAGTTTCAATGGTCTAAAGCTTATGAAAAAAAATTGGATTTGAAACAAAGATTGACTATGACACCTATTCTAGCAATACCATCTAGTTATGGTGGTTACACGGTGTACTATGATGCCTCAAGAGTAGGGTTAGGATGTGTTCTGATGCAACATGAAATGGTTATTGCCTATGTTTCACAATGGCTAAAGAAGCATGAATAGAACTACCCTATGTATGAATTAGAGATGGTGATTGTAATCTTTACATTGAAGATTTGGAGGCACTACTTGTATGGCAAAACTTGTGAGATCTTCATAGATTACAAGAGTTTGAAGTACATCTTTCAGCAGAAGGATCTAAATTTGAAGCAGATGAGATGGATGGAACTACTAAAGGACTATAATTGTACCATATAGTACCACCCAGATAGAGTAAATATAATTATTGATGCTTTGAGCAGAAAATCATTTAGAAGCTTAACTCATATTCAGGAGGTACGAAGACCTCTGATTAGGGAGCTGCATGGGTTAGTGGATGAAAGAGTTAGATTTGACATCAATGAAGCTGGAGCAATAGTTGTTCACTTTCAAGTTAAGTTAGACTTGATTGATAAAATAAAAACAGCTTAGAAGAGAGATGATTTGCTACTCAGGATTAAAGATGAGGTATTGTGGGGAAAAGTTATAGGTTTTATGATTGGTGAGGATTATGCACTGAGATATGGAAATAGGCTTTGTGTGCCTGATATGGATAATTTGAGGAGAGAATTAGTGATAGAGGCACATCAAATAGTTTACTTCGTGCATCTAGGTTCCACCAAGATGTATAAGGATTTTAATGTGTGTTATTGGTGGAATATGATAAAGACTAATGCAACAGACTTTGTTTCTAGGCATTTCACCTATCAGAGGGGAAATGATGAACACTAGAAACATCCTAGATCGTTGCAACCATTGTTGATTATAGAATGGAAATGGAAAAGGATCACAATGGACCCTGTTACAGGATTACATAAGAATTAGGAAGGTTATGATTCAATATGGGTAACTATTGTCAAGTTGATGAAATTAACTCATTTTCTATCAGTTAAGATTACTTATAGATATGCAAAGTTAGTAGAATTGTTCATTAGTGAGATTATATGATTGCATAGGGTTCCGAACTCGATAGTTTTGGATAAATATTTGCAGTTCACATTATAAATTTGGGTGAAATTCCAAAAAGTTATGGTATTAAAGTGAAATTAAGTTCAACTTTTCACCTCAAATTGATAGTCAATCAAATAGACTATTCAGACCTTAGAGGATATGCTTAGAACTTGTGTTATGAATTTTAGAGTTGGTTGGAGTAGGCTCTTACTATTAATGAAATTTGCTTACAACAACAATTATCATACTAGCATTGAGATGGTGTCTTATAAGGCTATGTATGGTCAGAAGTGTAGATCATCAGTCTGTTGGTTTAAGGTTTGTGAGAAAAGGCCAATAGGACCAGAATTGATTCAAATTACCTCAAAGAAGATAGAGGTGATCAGAGAGAAGTTTTAGACCGTTTAGAGTAGGAAAAAGAGTTACATAGATAGAAAAAGACATGACTTAAAACTTTTAGTAGGTGATTGTGTGTTTTTTAAGGTATCACCGACCTAAGGAATATTCAGGTTTGGAAAGAAAGACAAGTTAAGTCCTTGATTCATTGGGCCACATGAGATTCTGGAGAGAGTTGGAGCAATTGCTTATAGGTTAGTAATACCACCAAACTTGTTAGTTATTCATTCGATATTCCATGTTTCGATGTTATGAAAGTATTTGCCAAATCTATCTTATGAATTAGAAGTTTAGCCGATTGAATTGAGAGATGATATGACTTATGAAGGTGTTACCAAAAGCTATAGTGGATCGACAAGTAAGGAAACTTAGATTGAAGGAAATAGTTTTAGTGAAAGTGAAGTGGAAAGGTCATTCACGTGATAAAGAGACGCGAGAGCTCGAGGACAAAATATGCGATGAATATGCTTATCTTTTCAATAAATTCGATACGTGTTCAAGTATTTTTGTCAAGTTTTGAGGACAAAGCTCTCGTAAGGTAGGGATAATGTAATATTTTTAAAGGAAAAAAAAAGATTTTAACAGGAAAGGGCAACAATGCCCTTGGAGGAGTAAATATTAGGTATAAATGAGATAGAGACACTTCGATAATTGCATAAAGTTGATAGATATAAATAGAAAGCGAAAAACAAAAAAAAAGAAATTAGAATTTAAAATAGAGAAAACTGAAAGAGGGAAAGAAGAAGAAGCTATGAGATGGAAAGATAAATGAAGGAGAAGGGAGTTGGAGAAAATAGGTTTTTAAGGTAAGCATTAGACTTTTATATGTATAATTGTTATTGTTATCTATGAATTTGAATTTGTTGAGAATTAAAGATTTGAAGTTTGTGTTTTGAGTTTAGTTGATGGATTAATTTAAATGTTATGGGTTAATTGTTATAGGTTTTTAAAGTATATGTTGAAATGTTAAAGATATGTCATTTTATATGTATAATTGTTGTTGTTAGCTATGATTTTGAATTTGTTGAGAATTAAGGATTTGAAGTTTGTGTTTTAAGTTTAGTTTATGGATTAATTTAAATGTTATGGGTTAATTGTTATAGGTTTTTAAAATATATATTGAAATGTTAAAGATATTTCATTTTAGGGAAACCGGTGAATTGGGATTCTAAATCTCAATCAGTCGGTCTACTGGTTTGTCTAAAATAGTCAACGGGTTGGCCTGATGGCTCTGGTTGACTGGTTTGTCAATTTCAGTCGACCTGTTTTCTTGATGGTTTTAGTCAACTGCTTGGTCAATTTTGGTCGACCGATTGACCAAACAATGGAAGATGATTGATTCTTTTAGGTTTGGTCAGTTTCAGATCAATCGAGTGGATTTGTTTTTGGTTTTATAATTACAATTTTGATCTCTAATCTTAGAGTTGTAATCTCTTATGTTTTCAATATGTTTTCTTTTGTATTCAAATACTCCTCATATTTCCCCTGCTGAACGTCAATAAGATTTCCTTGTGGTAACTGATCATATTACAGTTTGGAGTATCATGCTCACTACATATTGATTTTTTGACGAGCCTTATCTCGTGATATCTCTTGTTATAGCCTGCTTGTGAAACTCTTCTTTAAAAGCATGAAGCCAAGCTTGTATATATTCCTCATTATTGTATTACCTTGTAAGTGTATATTAAATGTTATTTACTCACTAAGTTGTTGAACTCACCCTCTCATAATTTATCTTTTTTAGGCTTATAGCTTTGTTAGTAGGTCATTTTTGTTGGATTTTCATAACTATTTTTTTCTTTTTTTTTCATTGTAATCGATACTATTTTGTTATGTCTAGTTAGTGCTCTACATTTATTGAATTGTATTAAGGATTGTATTAAGATATTTATTTATATTATAGAATTAATTATGATATCAAATGTTGCATACAACTCTGATTGAGTTAAAATAAAAAGTTTGTATGTATGTTTTGGTTTGTCTAGGTAAGGAACCTAGAGAGGGACCTTGCCTATGTATCAATCATGGATTTAGGGATCAAGTCATAATAGAGCCAACTTAGACCAACCCTCAGTTTAAGAGATGGGGATAGGATAGACAAACAGAAAAATTTTTTGGAGAGAATCACGAAGCTTAATATCAAAAAATCTCAACCTTGAAAATTAATTCCCAATCGATATAATATTGAAAGATAAAATTAAAAAAATATTATTTTTATAAATTGTATTAAAAAAATGATTCTAAATATTGAAGGATAGAATCAGAAGAAAAATATAAATTTAAATAATTAGCTAAAAAACACAACAAAGAACGACAAGTAAAAAGACTCTAGATAACTAGGGTTATTTCATACCAACAAAAAACTCTACAAAAAACAAATAAATAAAAATAACATAACTTGAACTCTAATTGAATAAATACGAGAGGATGAACATGAAAAAAATAAAGATTAAGCAAAGGAAAATAAAAAACCAAGCAAGCCTGACATGAACCTCCTAAATTTGGTTCAAAACTCGTGAAATCTTGAATTTGGGTTCAATCAGGAAATTTAATTTCTAAACAATTTAATATTTAAAGATGAAACCATGAAAACAATATCAATTTAAAAAACTTTTCAAAGTAAAAAAAAAAACTAACAATAAAAAAAAAACGGATATCAAATTTGATAGGAAAAAAACCCCGAAAATGATGAAACTTAAAAGAAAAACAATTTAAACTTTTTTTTGTTTAAGTTATTTAATTTTTGTTCCCAAGGTTTTTAAGTTATTTAATTTTTCTAAAAAAAACTGAAAAGACTAATCTACCCCTAAACAATTTGAAAATAACATTGAATCATGGTAAAACAATCATCTCACCCCCAAATCCTAGCTTAATGTTTTTTTTTTTAGCTAGGGGAAAATTTGTAAAAACAATATTCTATTGAATAATGCTCATTAGCACGCACTGCATTGCAGGTCGGATAAAAAGTATTTTTAACTTAAAAAAATATATAGGCACTACTAATGTTTTTTGTAGTAGAAAGTTTTTTAAAACTGAATGAGGATTGACTCAATGTGACTTGGTCAACTTGATAGGTTCACAGACAATCCAAATGACCGGTAAAAACATATTGACTCAATATAAATATCTAAGATGATATTGTTTTTATAAATATTAAGACGACAACATATTATATCAACTTAGGTTAACCTGTCAATCTACATGCTAAGTCATAGAGACTATGATAACCTATAGAAAATAAATCAGAATAAACTAAAAAATATAATTTCCAATAAATCCAATGTTGAAGGATGGAATTGAAAAGAAAAATGAATAAAATGACCATGGAAATTACCCGAGTCAACTCAGGTTAACTTGCCAAACTCACATCCTAAGTCATGAGACCAGGAAAACCCAATAGAAAGCATATTATAATAAATTATGAAACTCAATTCTCAATCACCCTAATATTAAAAGATGAAACTAAAAATAATATCAAGTAAAAAAAGGATAAAAAAACAACTCGAGTTAGCCTGAGTTAATCCACTGAGCTCGTGACCTGAGTCACGAGATGGGGATAACCTTATAGAAAGAAAATCAAAACAAATCACAAAGTCTAATTCTCAATCAACCAAATATTAAAGGATGAAATTGAGAAAAAGAGAAAAAAAACTCAAATAAATTGAGTTAACCTGTTAACTTGCGATTCAGGTCTTTAGACTGGGATAACCTTGTAAAAAGTAAATAAAAAAATATGAAGTCCAATAATGTTAAATAATGGAATTAAAATTAAAAAAAAAAATTTTGTTAAATAAAAAAAAAGAAAGGAAAAAAAAAGCATTATTACATTGAATAGTATTTTATGAGGAGAGGTACGATACAACCTCCAACCAACCCAATGTTGAAGAGTAAAATTAAAAAAAAAATCATTTTGGAAAAGAGAAAAAAAATAAAATCAACTGAGTTAACATGTTAAACTTATTGTCCAAGTTATTCTATTGGGATAACCTCATAAAAAATAAATTAAAAAACAAATATGAAGTGTAATCATTAATAAATATAATGTTGAATGATGAAATTAAAATTAATAAAAAAATATAGTTTATATTAAAAAAAAAAGCCAAAGAAAGAGAAAAAAAACACTATTAGAGTGAATATTATTTTGTGAGGAGGTTTACACTAAATTCTCCTCCTTTTTTTTTAATTTAAACTTAAATGTAAATTTAAATTATAACAATGTTGTGTCATTTGTGGACACCTTTCTATTTCAACAGTCAACTAGTTTGTTTTATTTTAGGTTTCTCAATTTGATCCTCACAGTTAAGAAGTCCATAGAAGACTAACTAGTAGGACTCATCCGACCCACTTTTATCTTTGAAATCTTGGGCAATGCAAAGAAAATACATGTCCTTGTACATCTATTTTAGAAAAGTTTTAGCTCTTGATCACTTTAATTTGACTAATTTTAATAAATAAAAAAATTAATATTAATTTTTTTAGGTTTGCATCAGGTTTAATTGTGTCAATTAAATCACTAAATCTTGTTCAATTCAATTAAAGACCAAACTCAAATTTTCAAATCATCTGTATGAGTATTCTTATGTGACAATTAAAAGGCTCACTGAAAATGCATAGTTGCCATTAATTCTGCTTTATTTAGTGTATGTTTAGTATTGTGGTGTTAAATGTTTTTCTTAAGTATTTTCGTTTAAAAATATATTAAAATAATATTTTTTTAAAAATGTTATATTTCATATTTGATAGCAGTACATCAAATAAAAAAACATTACTTTATTATTTTTTTTAGTAAAAAACAATTTCAAAATATATTTAAAAACAAAAACTATGACACTCTTAAATATATTTTATCGATTACAATTTCATTTGAGTGCAAAGCTGTATCTATATACCTAGCCTCCAGCAAGAGGCAATTACAGCACAAGATTACATGACAACATTCCATAATATTTTCAACAATTAATGAAAAGTAAAAAATATTCTGACATACAAGGATTAAAGAAAAGAAAAAGAAGAAAGCTAAGGTTTAGCATACGTTAACCCAAACAGCATTACTAGGAATGCCAGCATGGACAACGAACATCATATAATATCCAGGTGGCGCCACATTAACATTAATTGGTCCAATCATATTAGCCTTATAAGCAAACATGGATAACTGGACCACACTCACCACGTTCAGGACCACCATCCTCTGGTTCATGCCAAACGAGTGTGTAGTAAAAGACGGTGCAATAACGGTGACGGAGACCCCCAAATCCAGACGGTAGGAGGAGCACACGAAGGTAACGGAGAACAACTCTCCATACGACACCGCTCTGCCGGACAACTCCACTGTCAAAATTGAAGGTCTTAGATACGCGTACTGTGGGTCCAGGTAATGTAGGTAAAAAGCTTCCAAACTCAGCTCAGTTGGGTAGGGTTTCCCTGTCATATTATACCCCTGGTGCGGATTGCTCCCTCCCACTAATATCCTGCCATCTGGCAAGAGCGCAGCTGTGGAGTGGTACAGCCTGGCAATCTTGGAGGAGCTAAGCACAACGAATCTTCGGGTCGGATCTTCATCTGGTTGGTAAAGAACCGGGTTATAAACTGGATTCATGGCGTCATTCCAACCAGCGCTTCCATTGGTTGCGCCGTTGATGATAATCAAGTCTCCGGTCGGTAACAGTAACATATCGTTCATGATCCGAGGAATGGGCATTAGCTCCATGACCCATTCGGGTTTCGGGTCCGTCACCTTTAACCTGCCACAAGTTGTTGATGCTTGCCCGTAAATGTGGAGATAATTGGACTTGATATAGGCACCTTTCTGTGCCCCACCGCAAATCATGACTTCTGCCTCAGGATGGTCAGTCACATTGGTGATTCCGGTTAACCGGAGAGGAAGCAAAACAGAAGAGCCAGTGCAAGGGTAGTTTCTTCTGTCACCAACAGGCATAACCGGATACTCCTTGATCACCTTATTACGTTTGTAGTCAAGCGAGATGGATCGGTTGTTAGCAAAAATGAAAAGATTACCATCAGGCAAGAGGTGCAAGAAGGGATAAAGATTGATCTCTTCTTGAGGGTCTCTGGTGTGTATTAAGAAAGGCAATGTGAAATTGTCTCTTTCTTGAGGGTTCTTGGGATAAAACTCGTAAGTGAAAGCCCTTCTTCCACCAACAATAATTATGCGACCATCAGGGAGTAATTGGTTACTGGCATACCATCTCCGGTTCCAAAGAACCTGGTTTGTCAGCTCCACCCAATCGCAAGAATCGTCATCGCAGGGGGTGAAAGAGCGTATTACGGCCTCGCCTGCTTTGTAACCGCCGGTTTGGATGAGATTGCCGGAGGAATCGAGGGAACCAGAAGAGCACCAAGTGTCAGTTTGGACCATGAGAGGGCGGAAGGTGTTGGAAGCGATGTCATAAAGAACGGCGTGAGCAGTGCAATCTTTAGGCTTAACCGCTTCGTCTTTGTACCGGCACTTGCCGTCTGGAAGAGAGAGATTGGAGCGGCCAAAGTCTGTGCGATCAAACATGATGACCTTGTTGTTTCTAAGGACTTGCATGTGCATGGCTGAGATGCCTATGCTTTCTTGGAGAACCACCCAGTTGCCCCCTGTTATGGTGGACAAATACGATCCAGCATGGGCAATTTCTGGTGAAAAACTCATGAAGATATAGAAAACAAAGAGGAAGATGAAAAAAGGATGGTTCTTGATTGCCATTAATATTGTTGTTTTTTGAGATAGGCAGATGAGAGGGAGGTTTCTTGGTTTATATAGTTTGTGTATCGATCGGAGGAAGAGGCCGGTGTAAGAAATTTTTTTCCTTTTCTTTTCTAATTAAAAGGGTTTAATTAGGGCTTCTGTTTCCATTTCTATTTTCTCCTGGAGCAAAGAACGTGTGCAAAATCAGGAGAAAGGTTATGTTGGTGTAGATGGATTAAAAAAGTAAATAAAATCATGCATTATTAATTTGATTTTGCTTGTTTATTCATGAAAACGTATAAATTAGGGATTATAGGTCAAGTTTGAGTTTGTAGGTTATTTCATATATCTTAATCTCACTCAGAACACTCGTACATCACTTAAGTTAAATAGATGGTACTAGCATAGATCTGTGCTATATTTTTTTTAAATCCGATTTAACAAGTTAATATTAAAATTTCATAACTTCTTTTCTAACTTGAGTTTAAAATTAAAATTATATGAAAATTAACCTGATGTGATCCAATCGACTTAGCATGTCCAAAGATAACCTGATCGATCGATAGAAAAAGTTTAAGAATAAAATTGAGAAAAAAAACAATAAAATTGACAGAAAAAATCTTTTGATCCAACTCTTTTTCTAGCCTAGGTGATGCGATCCCAGTTTCAATATCAAGAGATCCATTGGTTCTAGTCATGAGACTTAGAGCAAAGAGATTCAAGAAGGCAATTAATGGACTTCTTCAAGATATATGAGCTAAAGTGGACTTCAAGAGAATATTAAAGAATGAAAAACAAGCCTTGATTAATTTTATTCATATTTAAGAAGGAATATTAAAGAAAGATTGAAATAAGAAGATTCAAATCTGCTTGTTTTGACCTTTCATCACTATTTTAGCCATAACTAGAGATATAAAATGAATTTTGATGTGATTCTAATTACATTGGAAAGTAGACATCCACACATTTCTAGTGATATATGGTAGATCTTCTAATTCATCATGCAACAATTTGAAATTTCCATGTAACTTTCATATTTTTAATCATCATGTCTGGGTAAAATGAGGTAAAAAAAATTTTGTGCAATCTGTCTAACAATATATCTCATTATTGATTCTTTGGTTTACCAAATTTACAACAGAGTTTCCCTTATAACTTATACATTTCCTCAGTTCTTTTCTTATCCTCCTGGGCAACACAATATCAAATAACTCTATTACATACACGCAGTACCCTTTGGCCACCCACCAATTCAATTGTTTCTTCATTTTAGTGCAAAACCTAATGGATATTTAGGTTCCTTTTTGGGCTGGAAGTCAAATTTTAGAAGACAGGGTAATGCACCGGTGAAACCAATGACTACACCTAAAGTAGCCGAACCTTTTTTTATTAGGAAGCAATTGCAGTTTTGGAGGAAAAAGAGAAAAATATTGCTCAACCGAAGCATAAGTGAGAGATTAGGTATTTTTTGTCAAGGGCTTGTGCATTATGCACATGAATATGCAAATAAGAGAATTGAAATTATAAAAGAAGATGGTGAGGCAGAATTGGCTAGTAAGGATGATTTGGAATGGATGCCAAAGTTAGATGATTATAATGATTTGTAGTATGTTATGCAAGGAGAATATTTTGTTATAATGAGATCTTTGAGTGTTTAGGTTTGTAAAGAGGGTGTAGAGCAATCAAGGGAGAATATTTTCATATTGGGTGTTATGTTGATAATAAAATATGTAGTATGATAATTGATAATGGTAGTTATACTAATGTTGTTTGCTCAACTTTGATTAAAAAGTTGAACATGAATACATCTAAACATGTTAAGTCATATAAGCTTTAGTGGTTGAATAAATATGGAGAATTTAGGGTGATTAAGCAAGTTTTGATTTCATTCAAAATAAAAAAGTTTAAGGATGAGGTTGTATGTAATGTAATTTATATACATACTAGACATTAATTGTTGGGTAGACCTTGGCAGTTTGACAGGAAGGTCAAGCGTGATGGGTTCATCAATAGGTATGTTACTGATAAGGATGGGAAAATTCACACACTTGCTCCATTATCACTAAGACGAGTGTATAAGGATCTATTGAAGCTTAAGAAAGTCGAGGAAGTTGAATAAGATTTTATGAAAAATAACAATGGGGATGTGAGGCCGAGTGAAAATAAGGTGAGCCATGAGTGTGAAACAATTAACGAGAAAGTTTTGGCCATTTGAAATAGGATTGAAGGTTTCAATAAAAAAAAAAACATAGAGAAGGTCGATAGTGAAGAGATGAAAGTAAGGGTGAGAAAAGAAAAGCGTTAAAAAAAAAATTAAGGAAACACCTTATTTTTTATGCAAAACAAAGTGACTTTACTCATGCTTATTCCAAAATGCCTATGATTTTACTATTGTATAAGGAGGCATATTTTAATTCTGATAAATTGAATTCTTGAATTCCAAATGTTGCTAAAGTTATTTTGCATAAATTTGAAGATATATTTCATAAAAAGATATTTAGTGGTTTGCCACCAATTTGAAGGATTGAGTATCAAATTGATTTTATGCCAAGAGCATCAATTATAAATTGATTAGAAGTGATCCTGAGGAGACTAAGGAGATTCAAAGGCAAGTGGAAGAGCTGATGTTGAAAGAGTACATTCGAGAAAGTATGAATCTTTGTGCAATTTTAATATTACTTGTTCCTAAAAAGGAAAATGCTTGGTGTATATTCGTTGACTGTAAAACCATTAACAACATTATGATAAAATATAGACATCTTATCCCTAGATTATATGATATGCTTGATGAGTTGTATGGTTCTTCTATGTTTTCTAAAATTGATTTGAAAAGTGGTTATCATCAAATTAGAATGAAAGAAAATGATGGATAGAAGACAACATTCAAAACTAAATATAGATTGTATGAATCTTTGTGCAATTTCAATATTACTTGTTCCTAAAAAGGAAAATGCTTGGTGTATATTTGTTGACTGTAAAACCATTAACAACATTATGATAAAATATAGACATCTTATCCCTAGATTATATGATATGCTTAAAAGTTGTATGGTTCTTCTATGTTTTCTAAAATTGATTTGAAAAGTGCTTATCATCAAATTAGAATGAAAGAAAATGATGGATAGAAGACAACATTCAAAACTAAATATAGATTGTATGAATGGTTAGTAATGCCTTTTGGTTTGACTAATGCCCCTAGTACATTTATGAAGTTAATGAATCATGTGTTGAGATCTTTCATTAGAAAATTTGTTTTTGTCTATTTTGATGATATCTTGATTTATAGCAGAGGATTAGATAAGCAAATTAATCATTTAAGACAGGTTCTTAAAATACTTAAAAGAAAAGATTATATGCTAATATAAAGAAATGTGATTTTTGCATTGAAATAATTGTTTTCTTAAGTTATGTTATTAGTTCAAAATGGATTGAGATGAATGAGCACCATGCATTTAAAGTCAATAAGGAAAGGAAAAGGATGGTATTTGAATCATAAGACTTGGTTTAGGTGCACATAAGGAAAAAAGAGATCTCTTACTCAAAGAAGATCTAAGTTGATGTTGAGAAGAGATGAATCATTCCAAATTCTTGAGAAGATCAATGATAACGCCTACAAAGTGGAATTATTAAGTGAGTATAGTATTAGTGTTACATATAATGTATCTGATCTTTCTTTGCTTGATGTAGGTGATGATTCGAGAGAGGAATCTTTCGAGAAGAAAGGGAATGATGCGATCTTAGCTTCAACACCAAGAGATCCATTAAAGGTTCCATTGGGTCTAGTCACGAGACTTAGAGCAAAAAGGTTCAATAAGGCAATTAAGAGACTTCTTCAAGATACATGGGCTAAAATGGACTTCGGGATGATATCAAATAATAAAGAACAAGCCTTAATTAATTTGATTCATGTTCAAGAAGGGCTTGTAAGGGAGCTTTCAAACATTACAGAAAGATTGGAATATGAAGATTCAAATCTGTCAATTTTGGTCTTTTACCACTATTTTGGCCATAACTACATAATTAATTTTTATATAATTCTAGTTATATTGGAAAGTAGACATCCACATATTTCCATCTACATATGGTAGACCTTCTAAATCATCATGACGAGGGAGAACCATTCATTTGAAACTAGGCTTCAATTCTGCCAACAAATTATAAAATTTGACTTCGGATTTGTTTTAATTGGTAGGCTATTATTTATTTATTTATTAGTTTATTATAGGGCCCAGGGGATTTAAGGGTTATTTGGGTTAGTTTTTATTTTATTACTTTAGTTATTTTAGGCTTACAATGTGTTAAGGTCTATTTATCAAGTTTGAATTCATTAAGTCAAATTAGGGTTAGCTTTCTACTATATAAACCAATTGTTAATATTATTTTAAGGTTGATGGATTTTTATCAAAAGTTGTCATATATTGTGTGCTTATTTCTCTTAGAGTGGTTGAGTGATTTCCATTCTAAGTTCTTGATTGAACTTGCACACTCTTTGAAGGATTGATCAACTTTGTTGTGATTTATACATCTCATTCATGTCTTGTTATAGGCGTAAGGTGGGGGTGATCATGTAACACCCCACCCTACTTGCAAGATATTGTCCGCTTTGGCCTACAGGCCTCACATATTTGTTCTTGGGAGCTACGCAATATCCCAAAACACGTCTTACTAGTCAAGGTGAGCATGTTAATATAAGGCCCTCCCCCAAGTCTTCACCCGCTGATGTGAGATATTACAATCCACCCCCCTTAAAGAGCCCGACAACCCCGTCGGCACCATTGAACAGCCAGTGAGTCGGGCTCTGATACCAAATGTAACACCCCACCCCACTTGCAAGATATTGTCCGCTTTGGCCCACGGGCCTCACAGATTTGTTCTTGGCAACCATGCATGACCCCAAAACGCATCTTACTAGTTAAGGTGAGCATGCTCATATAAGGCCCTCCCCCAAGTCCTCACCCGCCGATGTGGGATATTACAAATCAATTGTATATAGCTTTGGTTCTCCAAGGCAAGGCTCTTGTTGGGTTAAATTGCAAACTTTTCTTCAAACCTCAAATTAATAATCTAAAAGACAATTCCACAACAAATTTTTTTCTAGCCTAGGTTTAAAATTAAACCATAGAGGAGTTGTTTTGATGCGATCCAATCAACTTGGTCGGTCTAAAAACAACCCAACTGACTGTTAAAAAAAGTTTTATGATGAAATTAAAAAAAAAAGTAAAAAGAGAAAAAAAGAGGGGATGCTCATATAAATATTGAAGGTCAATTAGGAAACCCAATCTTTTAGACGTGCAAGGTAATATTATTGTCCATACATGCATATATCCATGATAATCGCAACCTTATATAATTTTATTTTAATTATTAAAAAATATATTTTTTATGACTTTAACGTAACACCTCAAAAAATTATATTCTAATAAACTAGGATAAAGAGTTTCAAATGTTTTGTCGCATCTTGGTGGACATCGTGGGCGGGACTCCTCTAAGATTGAGGGGGAAAATGTGTCGTGGAAAATTAGAGTTGCCACCTAGTAATTAGAGAAAACTGGGGATCCTAAAATATGCATTGGTTTCAAAGATTCAGGTAAAGGATTAGTTATGTTTAAAGAAAAAACAACATCACCCTTACAACATTTTCTAATGGAAGGTTACCTTTACTATGTGTTTTCTCCTAAATTTATCTTTTTGATTGCTCTTAATTATCCTAATTGTTTTTAGTTTATTTTCAATTTATTTGAGAAATATTTAACGTTGGTCTTTAGACATATTAGAAAATGACATCAATCCCTAAAAATAATAGACTTGTCAAAGATGTTGACGTTAAGTCCTAAAAAAGAATTTTCATTGAAATTGCTAAAAATAGACATAACCCGTATTGATTATAAAATTTAGACATTGGTCCCTTTAAAAACAAGACATATAAAAAATATGATGTTTATTCCTAAAAAGAGAGATTTCATTAAGATTGTTAAAAGAATGGGCGTTGAACTTTTATGGATGATAAAAATTGGGTTTTGAACCCACAAGAGTAACCAAAATAGGCTTTGGCCCTTTTGTTCAGAAAATCATATAAATTAAGAATTTTTATCATTGTTTATTTATTATTATATAAAAAAGTATGGATTTTTTTATCTTCTTGGTATGTAAGCCCAATGGGCCAATTTATTGAACCAAGATTTTAATGGGCTTGATAAACTTGTTGTCAAGCTCAAAAATACATGCAAAAACAATATATTTTTTTTCAATGCTAAGTCATGCAAATAGATTTTTTTTATTTTGTTTTTTCTATGCTAAACATCGTATTTAAAAAAAAATATAAATTATGCAAAAGAGAGATTTTTTATGCTTCTTTTTTTTAAATCTTGGCCATTATTCAATTAAAAATTTTGATTTTATTTTCTCTTTTTGGTTTTAAGCTTTCAAAAACATGGAAGAAGATACAAAAACACACACATATTATTTTTACTAATTAACTCACACACACAAATATAAATGTTTACAATAAATCGCAACAAACACATCAATAATCATCTAAAACTCGAAATGGACCTTTAAAATATTGATAATAAACAAGGAAGTTGTTTGAACAACACTGGAGCCACAGGAATAGTGATGGTACATGGGTTTTATGTACTACTGATACTACTAAGGTGTGGAACTACGCGTTGTCGTTGTTGGGAGAGAAAAAACCAATGGATCAAATAGATCTCCTTTAGCTCTTCGCTAGATAGGTTGCCCGTGCATTGTTGCGGGCTATTTCTAGAAACACGCTGCTTTTAATTGTAAGATAATTGAAAGGAAAAAAAGTGTTTTCTAAACATGCAATCAAGAGTTTGTAGCATTAAAATGTATATGATTTGGCTTTCAAGCAACAGATAAGTAGCATGCAAAAAAATTTGCTTAAACTGTCTTGAATTTCATATAAGAATCAAATTATAAAATGTAAAGGGACATTAATCTAACATAGGCATTGTTTGAGCAACTCAAAATAAAAAGTGACATGATGAACAAAAAAAGTATGGAAGCCCAACTTTTAAGTGAGAAGTAAAGTCCCAGCAATTGTTAGCAAGTAAAGATTAATAAATGCTTGTTAACTCCTTGTTACTGCAAGGACCTGAATAACTTAATTAAGTGTTTGCAAAAACATTTTATGAATCTATCTATGTGTCTAGACCTAGTGTATAAAATGAGTATGGTGGATACCTCAAACACTCGTCTTATAAGGTAAATTTATCCCTTAAGAGAAAGCAACCTAAGAGCACCTAAAACCTTTAAGCTTTCTTGGGCAAGCATTGGCCAAATAGTTTTCTCCACCAAATTCTGCATATATAGCGAAAAATGAAGATCAAGATATCTCACATCGCAATAAAGGTAATTTACCTGGTCATGTTTAATAAATTCCTCTATCAAAATAAATTTGTAATAGAAAAAATCATAAAATTTATAATAGAAACCGACACACATAAAATTTATTGAACAATAATTATAAAAAAAACAATGCAAGGCTACACATATGAAAAATCTTAGAAAAGAATCAATATTCAGAAAAAAAAAATTAATTTATATAAAATAAAGAAAAAACTACAAATGAATCATACCCACCTCTCTAAAAACTAAACACACTCAATATCATTACAAATAATCACAATCTAATTAGAACATAAACCAAAAATTTATTTGAAAAAATATACACAAATAAAGCATTATTTAAAAAAAACTGAATATATATATATATATATATATATATAAAGAACTAGGCCAGGCGCTTGTGGAACCGGGTACGCCGGCCCGCGCAGGCGCTCAAGGCTCGATAAGTCCACGTACTTTGGACTTGACTAATCACCAAGTCCAAGCATCTTGGATCTAGCAAATATGCCAAACTCACGTTACTCTAAACTTGGTTGGTGCCAAGTCTAAGCGCTTTGTGTCTGATAAACATGTCAGACCCACGTTACTATGGACTTAGTTGATCGCCCAAGTCCACGTACTTTGGACTTGATGGTCTGCTATGTCCAAGCATTTTGGATCTGGCGAACATGCCAGATTAATGTTATGTGGACTTAGTTGTCTACCAAATCTATGCACTTTAAACTTGGTGACCGCCAAGTCTAGACATCTTGCATCTGGTGAAAATGTCAGACTCCCATTACTCTAGACTTGGCTGACTACCAAGTTCAGACGTCTTGGGTCTGGCAAACATGTCAAACCCCATTTGCTGACAACGTGTTGCCTGCACAACGTAGAATTCGGCTACTGTGGTGGCTGGAAAAATAAAGTCCTTTGTTTTTTTAACCCAAAAACTCATTTTCAACCTATTTGTTAACCAAAAACTTAGAAAACACCCTAGAGACCTTTGTTAAACCAATCCATTGCCACCAAAAACCCAATAAACTACCCTAAAAACTTGAAATCCATTTGAAACATAAATTCTTTCCAAGCTCAATTTTTTTAGGAGTTTTTAATGATTTGGTTGTCCCACGTCAAAAACTAACCGGAAACTAGAAGCATAGACTTTACCATCTTGATAAAAAAATCATCCATGATTTTACACAGGCATGCTTAAAAAAATAGATTTGTTGGAACTGTATACGTAATTTGCCCGATCGATTGCAGTCATTTCTAAAATAACTTTTTGTTCACTTTAACAATAGAATTATATTTTGTAGGAAATGACATTATTTTTGTGATTAGCATGGTATTTGAAATGTAGATCTACTACAAACATGCATGTGGGTCAATGCCACTGTTGTTATTATGCATGACATTTGCAATGCTTCTTTTATAAAAGACAAGTTGTTTTTCAAGCTATCAACTATGTCTATTTTTTGTAATTTTCTATGCTGAAACGTTCACACATCTGTATACTATCTAAAAAAGGCATGTTTGTTAGACTCAAGGCGTTTGGACATGGTGCCAGCCAAGTCTAAAGTAATGTGGATCTGCATGTTTACTAGACCCGAGGTGCCCGGGCTTAGTGCCAGCCAAGTCCAATGTTCTTGGACTTGGAAGTTAGCCAAGTCCACATGATGTGGGTCTAGCATGTTTGACAGACCCAAAACCCCTGAACTTGATGGACTGTTAAGTCCAAAGTGTGTAGACTTGGTAGGACAACCAAGTCCACAATAACGTGGGTTTAACATGTTGGCCAGACCCAAAACACTTGGACTTGGCGGTAGCCAAGTCCAAAGTAAAGCGGGTCTGTCATGTTTTCCAGACCCAAGATGTCTGGACTTGGAGCTAGGCAAGTCTAATGTTCATAGACTTTGAAGTCAGCCAAGTTCACATGACGTGGGTCTGACATGTTTGCGAGATCCCAAACCCTTGGACTTGGCGGACTATCAAGTCTAAAGTGCGTGGACTTGGCAGGACTACGAAGTCTACAGTAACGTGGATCCGACATGTTTGCTAGACCCAAGTAACATAGGCCAGGCATGTTTGTCAGACCTAAGGCGTCTGGATTTGGCGCCAACCAAGTCTAAAGTAACATGGGTCTGGCATGTTTTCCAGATCCAAAGCGCTTGGACTTGGCACCAACCAAGCCCAGAGTAGCGTGGGTTTAGCATGTTTGTAAAACCTGTTACTATTATTGGTTTTTTTTTTATAATGGAAGAATTTTATTGCTCTTATAGATTGTATAGACATAGAGCTTGCACTCTAGTAAGCTTGACGTGAATTCAAGCCTTATAATTCATTTGTAAAACATGTCATGTGGACTTAGCTGACTTCTAAGCCCTCGAACATTGGTAATCAAAACATCCATAAAAAAACATAAAGCAATCGAAACGCTGATAAATAAGGCAAGCAACAAAAAAAAGAGCATACTAATGTAATTGCTAGAAAATCCAAAACAGTTGTCTAATCTCATAATAAAAATCATGCATTCCAATCATAAAAACCGACCCCTAAGTTTTTCAAAAATTCAAACGAACCAAACAGAAACCGAGCAACACAACACAATGAAAATGCATACCAAAACAATCTAGTCAGTACAAAGACCATTGACTAACCAAGAACTACAACAACCACCAAAGCTCAAACACACCCTAACGCCAAACTGCAAAAACAGATAAACATCAGAAATAGCACCAAACCAAGCAACGCAATAGAAAATGAAAATGCATAGGAAACCGACCCGGTCAGTACAGAGACCTTTGACTAACCAAGAACTGCAACAACCATTAGAGCCCAAAAACACCCCAACGCCAAACTGCAAAATAGATAAACATTAGAAATAGCACCAGCAATCTTCGAGAACTCGACCAGAACATAGAGATTCCAACACGATAAAATCCCAAACCACAGAGAATGAAGCAGTCTCACCCAACCAAACCCCTGGAAAATGCCCCAAGAAACAAAACAATTGTTGCTAGCGAAACTATATAAACTTTTCCTGACTCTTCAAGAGAGAGAATGAATTATTAATTAAATATTCTATAAACAAGCACATAAAATAAATAAATAGAAAAGCATGGCTACCCCAATCAATCTCAAAAGCAAAATTCATCTGTAATCCCTTGAATCCTGTAAAATTCAAAAGAAATAATTAAAATAAACAACTCAACGTAGTTACATAATATTTATACCCGCCCAGAACAAAGAGAAACAAAGAAAGAAACCATTGTCATCTCGTGCAAAATCAACCAAAATCCCATCCATCCGCACCAGACTAGCACTCTCTCAAGAACAACCACGCAACCGGGTACATCGCAGGTAAGACATGTATCTAACTACCAACCCCTCCATACTAAAACAATTCAAGAGAATGACAGTTCACCAAACACCCATTGACAACAAACAACCCAGCAACCCAAGCCAAGCCGTCAGCTAACCCAGCCCCGAAACGGCCCCTAAAATCACGGATGAACCCACAACAAACAACCAACAGACTAGAAACCCCTATCTCACTCACCAAGCACCCAACATGTTAGCTAACCTAGCCTGAAGCCGCCCCAAAAATCACAAATGAACCCATAGCATGTTACACACACCACGAAAAAATAGTAAAATGCAAACCACTTATAATTTATCACGAGAACCAACTAATTCCTCCAAATAAACATTGTTCCAATCCATATTAAAAATACTCACAATCTACTATACATTGTTGAGCTATTTTAGTAAATTTGTAATGTTTATGCAACACAAAGAAGCCACTGTTACTTGCAAGCAAAGATTTACACACAAAACACAATCTGTTTATTTTATCTTTTCTCCTGCTTCTCATGGGTTTGCTTTTCTTGTTCATTGTCTCTTGGTGTTTCTTCTCTTTTCTACTAGATTGTCACTGAGATAGTTGGGTTGAGCTTGATTGGTTCGGTTCGCTGATGGTGAGAGGGGAGTTGAGTTCTTGGCTTTAACGGGTCTGTTTCTTTGGTTTGGTGGAGAGAAAATGATGGTTGGTTGCTTTCTTTATGGGCGGAAGTGGCTGAAATGGTTGTTATGGCTACTTTAAGGCGTCGATCGTGGCTGTCACTGATGGATGTTGGCCCCATTGGTCGAGCTTGGCTTCATCGTGTGGAGGAGAGTGTAAAGATATCAAAGGCTCTAGCTAGTCCTGCCACATGTCAAAAGATTAGAGAATGAAATGGTTAGAATGCTGTTAGTAGTTGTTAGTCTTGTTTGTCAGTTAAGAGAATTAGTTAGTATTGTTTAGTGAAAAATAGATAACGTGAATAAGCTTCTTACTGTAGCAATATATAAACTGATGTCAAATAAGGGGACAACATTCACTTAATAAAACAGTGAATCAAAAATAGAATTTCTTCTTCCTCTCTCGTTTAAAGAATCCTTCTCCGTTTTTCTTCATCTCTCTCTATTTCTTTTTTCTGTGTAAATCTTACTATCCTAACATGGTATCAGAGCTTAGGGATTCTTGATCTTGAGAACTTAGCTTCTGCACTCTATGATTTTTTACTCTTGTTTATGATTCTGGCTTCATTCTCATCTTATTCATAAAATTCTTCTATATTCGTTGATGTGTCTATTATCTATTTGATATATTGTCAAACTGAAAATTCTTCTTTAAATCTTTAACCTTCTGCAAGATTTTTCCTTCTCAATCCTTGATTCTCTTCTTTTCTACTTCTTGCACTCTAAAAAATGGTGACTACTTCTCAACTTCAGATTGTTCAATCTCCTATTAATCTTTGATTCTCTTCTTTTCTACTTCTTGCACTCTCAAAAAATGATGCAAATTCTTCTAGAGAGTCATGGAATTTTAGGATTTATTGATGGCTCAAGAAAATGTCCAAGTCGATTTGATGCAGATTCTGATCTTAAAGGTGTTGAAACTGATGATCATCAGATTTGGAAAATGCAGGATCGAACTACAGACCTCTAGTTTATAAGACCTCCAGATTGATTATCATTTTGTATCAAGGCACCACTGTTCCAATCTCATGCTTGGCTCCTCCAAGCCTGCGATTGAGGGGGAATGTAAAGATATCAAAGGCTCTAGCTAGTCCTGCCACGAGTCAAAATATTAGAGAATGAAATGGTTAGAATGTTGTTAGTAGTTGTTAGTCTTGTTTGTCAGTTAAGAGAATTAGATAGTATTGTTTAGTGAAGAATAGATAACGTGAATAAGCTTCTTACTGTAGCAATATATAAACCGATGTCAAATAAAGGAACAACATTCACTTAATAAAATAGTGAATCAAAAACAGAATTTCTTCTTCCTCTCTATTTAACAGAATCGTTCTCTGTTTTTCTTCATTTCTCTCTATTTCTTTTTTCTGTGTAAATCTTACTATCCTAACAGAGAGGAAGAGGCAGCTGTGAGGGAATTCTACCTTGTGTTAGTTTCGAGTAAAAATAGAAAGGAAGAGGATGATGGCTGTTTATTTTATAGAAAGATGGTGTTGGCCTAGCCGTCGGTGGAAGATGGGTCTTGGTTTTGAGAGAGACAGTAAAGGACGAGAGAGATGAAAAATCTATGGGTAGATTTTTTGAAATGGGAGAGTGAAGGGACTGTGTGGTGGATCTTAGTTATTTTTATTTTGTTTTTTGTTTTCTCTAGTTCCCTCCCACTTGTTTTGTTCTTGGTTCTTCTTTTAATACGGAGCTTAAGTTTTGAAATGATTTTGGGACTTAATTTCTTTAAGGATTTGATTGAAGATTTGGGATGAATTTCTGGATTGTGGGTCTGAAATTAGAAGATTGGAATTAGGACTTAACTGTTGGGGATTGCAATCGAAAATCTAAAATTAATTGCTGGATTAATTTGGACTAAAATGAATCAATAATTGGACTGAAATGGAATTACTTGGACTAAATTGATTGGAATGAAAATAAACGAGACTAAAATGAAATTAAACACAGTTAATTGGTCCCCTTATTATTTTATCTTTTTTCATTATAGTCCTTAACTTTTTGAATTTCATTCAATTTAGATATTTAATCTTGAAATTTCTTTCAATTTCAAATTAGTCATTGGTTTCCCAAAAATTTCTAAATCACATTTTTAATTTTTTATTGTGCCCCTAATTGAATCAATTTATTCCTTCAGATGTAACCATTTATTGCAAATATATCCTTTTTTTCCAATCTTTATTTTTAAACTAAATTGACTCCTAATGTCAAATTATATTTTTAATTAGGACCTAAATTGACTTATAACTTAGCTATTTATTTCAAAATCATCCTTGAACTTCAAATTTCTTTCACTCTTAGCCAAATTAAATCAAATTAAGCCCTTTTCTAAATTTCCTCTTCGATTAAAACCTCAGTTATGACCTAAAAATTCTCAAACTCAATTTTTGTTTATGATACTCGATTATTGGTCCAATTTTAGCCCTAACTATATTTTTTATTTTTATATGATCATTTTTAACACTTGACAAAAATAAGGAAATGACTAAATTTATTGAAAAAACATATTTTTTTAGATTTTTCAAAATTTTTCAAAATATATACAAAAATAAAAGGTCAAGAATTGGGTTACAACATGTTTAGTAATCTTGTTTTACTTGACTAGATTTGTGAGCCCTGCTATGCCATAAGTTGGGAAGGTTTTTTTATATATTAAAAAAAAGACACAAAAGGCAACGCAAGAGTGTTTTAAAGAAGTAAAAAAAAAGCACGACTTAGGGTGTAGATCTAGCTAGGCAAAAAAGGCAGGTATAATTTAAATAGACAATAAAAGATTAAATAACTATAGTTAATGAACCAATATATATACACACATACTGGTTCATTAACTATAGTTATAAGAATCATGGCAACTTGCCAAAAATAGAACAGTTATATAAAAAATGAGGCTACGAATCTATAATTTCAGCCAATCAAATATGGAAGAACAAGACTTTTTTTTTAAAAAAAAATAACTTGAGTCAACCTGAGCAAGCATGCCAAATATAAAAGCTAGGTCATGAAATCAGGATAATCCAATTAAAATCAAATAAAATAAAACAATTCAAAGTCTAATTCCAAATAAATCCAACATTAAAGGATTAATTTGGAAAAAAAATCAATAAAAAAAGGACTAAAAAAACACCCAGTAAGCTAGGCAAACCAATTAGAATCTATAATTCGATTCATGCAAATGAGATATCCTAATAGAAAGCAAACCAAGAAATATTACTAAGCTCAATTCTATTCGATTCATGCAAATGAGATATCCTAATAGAAAGCAAACCAAGAAATATTACTAAGCTCAATTCTAAAGCAACCTAATGTTGATGGATAAAATATAAAAAATATTAAATTAAAAAAAAACCCTAGAAACAAATTTAGGCCAACCTGCCAAACACGTGGTATAAATGATGGGACTAGGATAAATAAATAGAAAGGAAATCGAATAAAATCATAAAGCTCAATATAAAAAACCCACATACATGAAGGATGAAACTAAAATGAAAATCAATCCCCGAACGATATAATATTGAAGGATGAAATCATAAAAGGAATATCAATTTAAAACAATTTCCAAATTAAATTAAAAAATGACAAATAAAAAGACTCGAGATATCCCCGGTAATTTTGAAAATTCACAAAAAACATCCTATAAAAAGAAGATACGAAAATAATGGAGCTTAATCATTAATAATATAGATGTTGAAGGATAAAACTGAAAAAACATGAGTTTTTTTAAAAAAAAAAAACAAAGCAAACTCAGACGAGCCTCCTAAACTTGAGTTAATATCTCAAACTTGAAACCCAGAAATCCTAAACCTAGTTTGAATAAAAAATATAAATTTTCAGCCAATTTAATATTGAAGGATGAAATCAGAAAAAAAAATCAATTTAAAAAAATATCCAAAAAAATTCAGCAAAGAAAACAAATAAAAAGACCCGAGATAACTTGGGTCATTTTTAAAACTATTAAAAAATTCAACAAAAAGCAAATAAATGAAAATATAATATTCCAGTCTCTAATTGAATATATGTTGAAGGGTGAAACTTGAAATACATGAGCTTAAAAAAAAATAGGGGGGGAAGCAAACTTGAACGAAACTTTTAAACATTGATTAATATCTAAAACTTGTAATCTGTTAAATCCTACATTCGGTCTAAATCAAAAAGCTCAATTCCCAACCAATTTAAAGTTTAAAGATGAAAATGTAAAAAATAATGGGTATCAAATTTGATAGGAAATAAAACTTAATTATGATGAAATTGTTGTTCTAAGATTAAAGCACTAATAACACCTAAAAATAGGTGAATTAGGTATTCCACTAATTATGTAAAATAATACAAATAAATACACTAAGCACATATAAAACAATAACCAACAATATAATTAAAATGCTTAAAGTAAAGGGATAAAGGAATAGAGATTGCAAAATCGGTTTTTAACGTGATTCGGCAAGCTAACATCCACACCTCAAGTACCAACCGTACTTGAGTATTATACTCTTTTATTAATCCAAGTGAAAGATACAATGCCTTTGATGAATCCACACCAAGAAATTACAACACTTGAAGATGTTCCCTCTTCAAGATTTTTTCCTTGGTGACAATACCTCACCAATGCCAAGAGTTTATCCAAACTCTCAAGTATTTACAATTATGATTTGTTTACAACAAGATTCAATCTCTCAAAGAGTAGATTGTACAATTAAAAACTATAATCTTTATAGCTCACTCAATAGCACTTAAGATGATTGAAATTGTGTAAGTGTAATGAGTGTGAGATTGTATATTCTTGTGCTAGAATATAATGATTTAATTTAGCACAACTTAGAGCATGTTATGATTGATGATTTCTAGTTGATTTTTTCTTTTGGAATAGCTTTTATATCATGTATGTTTAGAATCTCTTTAATTTTGCATAAGAAAGAGTTGTGTGTGTGTGTGTGTGTGTGTGTGTGTGTGTGTGTGTGTGTGTGTTTCCAAAAGAAACTATTCATTTATAGTTGTTGGAATGCCTCTAATGGCTAAAGTGATCGACCGATTCAAATGACCATATCATTTAATCGACCAGTTCCTATAAAATTTCCAAGTGTTTACTTAGTATGCTTAAATAGTCGATTGTTCAACTTAAAAACTAGTTTTGATAGTTTCAAACCTGATGAAACTTGAACCGATTAAATGTATATATCAATCCTATTTATGCATACAATGTGAAGTGTGTGAGTTAATTTTAGTTTGCTTTTGAGTAAGATATATAGATTTAATAATAAGCATTAAAATGAATCCTTAAGAACTAAGTCTTCATTTGCATTGCATCTTGGACTTGTTTATCAATTTCTTCATTCAATTTCTTATGCTTGTTAATGTGATCTTCGCATAGATCTATTTAAACTTAATCTCATCCAAGCATATCATTAGTCCATTTTCATTTAATTATTATCATCAAAATACATAAAATATTAATATGTGACCCAAATGTCAACAATATCTTTATATTTTATGATGACAACTAATATATATTTATAAATATAAAAATATGTATCTCCCCTTATATTTCACAATATAGTCCCTTATAGACTTAAACAACAATTAGCAATCTATAAATATAAGTTTCACTCCCCCTTGACCATGTAACTATGTTTTATATCTATTCTCTATTTCTCTCCTTCTTTGTCATCAACAAAGACTAAAGAGAGGAAGTATAACAAACATAGAGAAAAAGACATAAAACTATTGCAAAATGTTCAAAAGATAGTATTCATTACAATATGGGTAGAAGAGTTTAAGGACATAAAATAGATGTAAAACATGAAAATAAGAAAACATGATGTTAGTGGTACAATCGTTTAAGGTGGTGGATATCAGGAAAGTAGACTAGCCATTATGTCTTTGATATCACGCACATCATCTCGAATGTGATGCACCCCACCTTCAATATGCTTTAATCGACCTTCCATTCTTGATCACCAAGAAATTGTACCAACATCTTTTGATGAGGAAACTGTGGGTGGTGTTGCAAACATGTCAACAAACTCATCATCACCACCAACAGGTTGTTCTTGTTCCTCTTCATATTCTTTCTCTATACAAACTCTCATTTTTTCTCTTGCAACCCAAGCACATTCCTCATTTAATACAAATTTCATCTTGATTTTGTGATCCATCTTTAAATGTTTAGAATATGGTGTTCTATCCGTATTCATTAACTCATTATCAAAATACTCAAAGATAGTTAACAAACATTGACCATAAGGCAATGACTTTTATTTTTTATTTTATCATTTTACATTATCAAATTCTTCATCATAATATATGGCAAATTAATTGGCCTTCTTCTAATCGTACAAGTGATAAGACACAAGTCCATAAAAGTCACTTCATCAAAGTGCCCTTTTTTAGGCAAAATATTATATGTTATGACCCTATGTAACAACCTAGGTCAAACAACATATCTTGGCTTTTAATTTTTGCACCCGATGCAAAATCATGTCTCCTAGTATGTATAATCATCACCTTATCATATACAAATCCCTTAATGGTAGGGATAATCTTCATTTCAAACACATGAGGCCTATCATTTAAAATACCTAAAATATTTTCCAAAATTTCACAATTAAACTCAATGGGCTTGTTTTAAAGGCTTATTATGATCTTAGGTTCAAAGGTTCTTCTCATATTAGCAAAGAACATTCTAATTAGATAGGGATATATAACCTCTTTCATGTTATATATGTTACTCCAACCTATTTCTTCAAATAAAATATTTATCCCAAAGGCATTTACCTTATTACCTACACCTCTTTCTATAGTAGTAAATCTATTTGAGAAAGTGGTCATGTACCTTTCCACATTGTCACTTGGAGGTGGTTGGGGATCATTGGCCCTTTTACTCATTAATTCACTTATTTTAGTGAGTTTCTTTGGTGCCATTGATGTTTAAACTTGAAGAAATTGACTTGGAAAGGTTGGGTTTTGGTGAATTTTGAGATAGGGGTTTCAGTTTGGGTTAGGGTTTTCGTAGTTGGGAATTTTGTCTTTACTGGAAAAGGAGGGTAGTATATATTCTTAAGCAATTGGTCGGATGGTTGCCTTAATTAGTTAAATCGATCGACTGGTTTAACCTAAACCTTAAAATTTTCTAAATTTCTCTCCTGATCCTTTTTTATATACTTAAAAAGATCCTTTTGATGTAAAACTTTTGTCTGAAACACAAAGAAATAAGGGGGTAAAAACTATAAAAATTGGGCAATAGCAAAGGTTTATGTCCTCTATTTCAACTGGTCGGCCGGTTGTCCTAGATGTATAAACCAATCGACCGATTCAATGAAAATCATATATTTCAAGTTATGATCGAAACCGATGTCTTATGAGATTAAAAAAAAATTGTCTAACTTGTAGTCTTAAAAACTAAACCCAACTGAAACCTTAAAAAATTATTGTTCATCAAATAGTGAAACCTCTATTTCTCTGTTTCAATCGGTCGATTGGTTGAAATTGTATTATGAACCGGTCGACCGGTTGAAATTGTATGATGAACGGGTCAGTCGGTTTGTCACAGATTACATTGATTAAGAATGTTTCTATAAAACTTTTTTTTATGCTAAAAAGGTATATATTTTATCACTTAAACATGTCCAACTTATATCTAATGATGTATATACACAAACATAAGACCTCAAATATCATTAATATGTATAAAGCCTAGATTCCTTTGTATTTTGCAAAAGTGATCCTCACCTAATGGCTTTGTAAAAATATATGCAAGTTGATGTTTTGTACTAACAAACTGAAGTACAATTTCACCTTTCAACATGTGATCTCGTAGGAAGTGATGTATCACTTCAATATGCTTTGTACGTGAGTGTTGTATATGGTTCTTAGATAAACTTATAGCACCTGTGTTATCACACATAATAGGGACACGATCAAAATTAAGTCTGAAGTCTTCTAAGATTTATTTCATCCATAAAATCTGAGCACAATAGCTACCCACCACAATATATTTTTCTTCAGTTGTTGATAGGGCTACTGAGTTTGTTTCTTACTAGCCCAAGATACTACTAATGATCCTAGAAAGTGATATGTTCTACTAGTACTATTTCTATCAGCTTTATATCCCATAAAATTCGCATGTGAATAGCTAATTAAATTTAACTCGCATCGTTTCAAATACCACAACCCTAAGTCAATTATACCATGCAAATATCAAAAAATATGTTTAACAACACTAACATGGTATTCTTTTGGACATGCACATAGACAAACACTAGACATAATATTGGGTTTACTAATGGTTAAATATAAGATTGAACCGATCATACCTTGATATTTAGTGAGTTTACATTCTTACCATTTTCATCCATATCAAGCTTTGTTAATGTTTCCATGGGTGTGTTGGCTTTCTTGACATGTTTCATCCCAGATCTTTTTAGTAGATCATTGATGTACTTGTCTTGGTTAATAAAGATGTTATCCTTTGTTTGTTTGACTTACAATCCAAGGGAGAAATTTAATTCTCCCAATATTCTCATTTTGAACTCATCTTACATGCATTTTGCAAATTCCTTACAAAGAGATGCATTAGTAACACCGAATATACTATCATCAACATATATTTGTACAATCAACATGTCTTTACCTTTTCTCTTTATGAAAAGGGTGGTGTCAATTTTGCCAATGTTGAAACCATTTTCAATAAGAAAAGTCTTTAATCTATCATATCATGCTCTTGGTGCTTGTTTTAAACCATATAAAACCTTTTAAGTTTGAAAACATGATCGGGAAAATGAAAGTTTTCAAAACCTTGAGGTTGCTCAACATATACTTCTTCCATGATAAAACCATTTAAAAATACGCTTTTGACATCCATTTGAAAAGGTGTAAAATTAGTATGACATGCAAAAATTAAAAGCATTCTTATGGATTTTAGTATAGTCATGGGTGTAAAGGTTTTTTTTATAATCAATACCTTCTTCTTGATTATAACCTTTTTATGACTAGTCCAGCTTTGTTTCTCATTGTGGTCCTATATTCATCAATTTTATTCCTAAAAACCCATTTTATTCCTATGATGGATTGATTTTTAGGTTTAAGGACTAGTTTTCGAACATCATTCCTTTCAAATTGGTTTAGCTTATCTTACATAGCTAAAATATAATTTGCATCTTTTTCAGCTTCTAAGAGGGATTTAGGCTTTATATGCGAAACAAATGCACAATGATTATTAATGTTCCTAAGAGATGCTCTACTCTTAGTTCCTTCAAAAGGATTACCAATAATTAACTTGGGAGGATGAAAGCTTACATACCTTAGCTCTTTTGGTGGCACAAAAGAGTTATTTACATTTTGTTGTTGATGGCTTGAGCTTGGTTGATCCTTGTTCATCTCTTCATTAGTGTCCCCCATAAGTGTCTTATCATTAAAACTTAAATGTTGAACACTTTCATTTACGTCATTTAGAATCTCATCAATTTTGTCATTTTGAGTTTTCTCAAAGACGACATGCATGGATTCTTCAAGATAAAGTGATATATTGTTATCAACTCTATAAGTTTTTCTAGAGGAGGAATATCTGAGAAAAATACCAACATCGAATTTTAAATCAAACTTGTCAAAGTTATCCTTGGTGTTAAGAAAAAAAATTGAACTATGAGATGTTGGGTTTCTTGTCTCTTCAAAACTCATAAATAGTCTTTTTTAATTCTGGTCTCAAGATGACACGATTTAAAACATAGCAAGAAGTGTTTAAGGCTTTCGCCCAAAAACATTTAGGGGTATTGAATTCATTTAACATTACACTTGCTGTTTCTTGAAGAGAACGATTTTTCTTTTCCATAATATCATTTTGTTGGGGAGTTCTAGGAGTTGAAAAGTTATGGTAGTATCATTTCTCTTCACAAAACATTTCAAACAAATCACTTATAAATTCACCACCATGATCACTCCTTATGTTTATGATTGAAAAATCCTTTTCATTTTCAACTTTCTTTAAAAACTTCACAAATTCATAAATAGTTTCATCTTTTAATTTTAAAAACAAAACTCATATATGTCTTGTAAAGTCATCCACAATTATAAACACATACCTATTATCACTTATGCTTCTAGATCTAGTTGGAGCAAATACATCTATGTGTAGCAAATTTAAAGGTTTTAAGATAGAAATGTGGTTCTTACTTTTAAAATATGTTTTTATTTGTTTACCCATTTAGCAAGTGTCATAACCCATTTTTGAGTCATTACTTCAAACACTTTCAGAAGGATTGATCATTTCTTAATCTGGTAAGTCTGTTATCTCTTATTCCTTTTACTTATTTACAAAGCTTATTATCATAAGTCTCTTACAAGACTTTCTGTTATAATCATTGTAAAGAGAGGGGCAATTGTCATAACCTATTTTTGAGTTATTCCCCTCATAATTTACCCTTTTTCTTTTAATATAAAAAATAAAAAATAAAGTAATAATAGCAAGAAGACTAGCGATTTGGCAAAAAGCGAGTGAGGAGGATTTCAAATGTATAGAAGAATCAAATTGCAATTTTGGATGGAATTAGAAGCTTAATTGTACCTCATTGCACCTAAAACTGAAAAGACAATAAAGATTCAAAGTCAAATTAAATGATTTTGGGATTGATCTCCATAAAAATCAAGTCAAGGACATAATTAGATTTTTAATAGGTCAATTTGATTTAATCATGGGTCAAAGAGTTTAATTATGTTTAAATATTAATTTGGGTCCAATTAAAAGATTTAATTAGGTGCAAGGACTTAATTATACTTTTAATGGGTCAAATTATTTTTATTAGGAACTTAATTGGTGAACAATTATGTTTGGGAGTCCAATCTAGACTTAATTGAGAAGATTAGAATTTTAGAGGACCAAACTTAATTTTTACAAAGTCAATTGATTGAAATCAGGGGTATTATTGCAACAAAATCAAAGTTTAGGGTCAATTACGGGTTAAATTGAAGAAATTCACAGTCAATGATCTTTTTGAAAAAGACGTCGAACTCTACGGACTCAATTTGGTTGAAGACATGGGTGAAGTTGAAAAACATTAGAAGTTTAATGGTCATTTAAGGGTCAATTTGCATAAATCCAAGACCAGGAACTAAAATAAGAAAGGCACTGAAATTCGAGGCTGATATTGAAGTTCGACAAGGCCAAAATTGTATAAAATTAAAAGCTTGAAACCAATCAGGGGTGCAATTAAAAGAAATCAAAAGTCGAAGGACTAAGTTGAACTTTGACAAAATCGCTAAATTAAAACCCTAAAGCCAAAATGGCGTCGTTTTGAAGATAAAAGATACAAAAAAAACAAGTGACACGTCATCTGGTTATTGTTCATCATCTTCTTCTTTTTTCTTGAAAAAGTTGCTCGGGTGGCTTCTTTTAGGGGCATTTAATGCTTCTTCTCCCCACTAAACCGGACAAACCATACACCACCATGATGGCCTGACATTGTACTAGACCCTAAAGTAGGTCTTTTCGACCAACTGCCTTTGCGTACCGCCGCTCCAAAGTGGCCAACCCGACCAACTTTTAACAACCAATTTTCACAGTCCATGATTGCACATTTGAGCCAATAGTTGAGATCCTTTCTAGTTGAATCAAGGGCCAAGATTTGTTTCTAATAAAAATAAAATGTCTATCTTCCACCTCTTATAAATAGAGGTGGATTCCAAACATTGAAGAACAAGAAATTAAGGTGGAAAGTTGGCAAAAAAATAAGCCCCCTAGTTTTCTATTCTGCCATTGTCGCCTCTCCCTTTTCTCTCCGTCGTGTTTACAGCCACCACCACCTCATCCATGTCGTGACCAATAACGGCCTAACACCCTTGCAACCTCTTTTCACCAGTAATAATAACAGCCACTACCACCACCAATTTCTTCTTTTTCCTTTCCACCGCAGGTTTCTTCTCCTCCAAGAACTAACGCTAGCCGTCAACTACTCCCCCAATGCCACCACCAGCCTCATGTCAGCCTCCCCAACACGACCAACTAGACACTCCCTCCAGCATCAAGTAACCTTCTTCTTCCCCTCATCCCCCTTTGTAGCTGTTGCATGCAAAATTCAATCTGCATGCAATGACAAATTTAATTAACATGGTCGATGGGCTGGGTGAGTGACCATGTGGGCCTTGGGATGGACCCATTTTAGCCCAGCCCTGATGGTCAAGCCGAGTCCAATCCAACATAAAAAAAAAGAAGAAGTGAGGTTTGTTGGGTCATCAGTCGCCCCAACTCGACCTGACCAAGTCCAGCCTAGATGGCTACGCCGAGTCCAACCCACTTAATAAATAAATAATATAATAAGATTAAAAAAAATTAAATTTTTTTTTTCTAAAGGGCATTTTAAAAATATTTGTGATTCTCTCACATATTTTTCCAACTATTTTGTATAATATCAGGTTGTAGATTTACATTTTAAGATACAAACCCGGTATTAAAAATACTTGGTTTTCTCCAAAACTTCAAAAAAATCCAAAAATTCAAAAATAAACTTTCATATCAAAAATGAAAAAATATGTTTGGTTTTCATGCACATGGCCAAATCCTAAAGATTTTTCATGCATATTTTCTAAACAAAAGGAAGATAAAATCATCTTTTTATCATGTTTTTTAAAATATACAAAAATAGATATCGTAACTGGTTTATGATTATTCATTAGGGTTTGGCCAAAATACAAAAAATCTCATTATAATTAGTTTGTCATTCGAAATGTTAGGTCTTAGCTATATTCAAGAAATAAATAAGTCTGGACCTTAAAACAGTTTTGCCCAATAAGGTAGTAACTTCCTCACGAAGGGAGATCTGCCTTGTACCTTAGACAAGACCAACAGACAGGAACATGACTTAGAATAACAATCAAACAACAATGCAGTTTACCTTTGGTAGGGTGCACTGGGGGTGATGTGTCTTCTCCTTGCACATTCAGTCCCTTACTGGACTCTCGCAGGCCATTAAGTTTCATAGTGACCATAACACTATGATGGCAACTCCATTAGGGACACCCTATCTAGTTGAACTATGTTTTGCTTGTTTGATTATTTGGGTGTTTGTTTTGGTCTGTTTAATTTTAACATATTTAACATGCAACTTTACATATTGCTCATGCATAAGTATGTCGGGTATGGATTAATATCTTCATGCATTTTAATTTTTGCAAATAAACCCAATTCTAGGTTAGGTGGGGAGTAGTGGTCTGCCTCATAACTTTCAGTTGGGGTTCAGACTCATGAAACATCCAATTATAAGCTGAGCATTTACTCGGTAATGGCGGTCATACTATGCCCCAACCATTCCTTGTAAACCCCTATACTACCTTCACGAAAGGTGGTCATTAGGAAGATCATAAACCCTTTTTAAGACCAGATAGAAATCTTACCCTTATGTAATGGCCTAGAACCTTCCCTTAGGGTATGGACTCCCTACTAATTTATTTTGCATCAAAATGTCCTAATCAATAATCTTGAAACTCCACGGGATTTTATGAGCTAAAACCATATTTGTTTTTAATATAGGTAAGAATTTGAGATGATGTAATTAGCTGGGGGAATTGTAGCTTAGACCCACCTTTTTGCACTCTCTATGTACATGGATTTAACCAAGATAAAGACTTAGGAAAGATCTTTTCAGATTAATCAGACTACAAATTTTTGCTCGTATTCAACAGAGAAGTCATGGATTAGCCCTTCAAACATGTTAATCCATACCCAATATGCATGTACATACATCTGCATAAATATACATTCAGTTTGAATGACATACATATGTGTATCATGTTGAAATACAGGTCCCCCAAAATAGCTTCAATCTGTAAAGTCTACGACACCCAACTCAGACTAAGAAGTATGGATGACGAAGAGCGCATCGCTAGCTTACTCGAGCAAACACTCAGAAATACCTCTAGTGAAGGTCCTTCCAATAAACCTATTACTTTTGTTCAAACTCAAGAGACAACTTCCCTCGAAGAAAGAGTGGGAGAATAAGGTCAAGATCCCCAACACAATCGAGCATTTGTGTAGTCTAAAGCACTAACGTTAGCTCCTACAGTTGTAAATGCCTTTGCCAACGAATCTTATAAGACAAAGTCATGTGATGATATTAATCAAGATAAAATGGTAGCACTAGAAGCTAGAACTTATCATCCCACCACTCCGAACAATTTTTCCAAAGTTTGTAGAAGTGATTAGATCTGGTATGACAGATCTTCATGTCATTACTTTGGAATGCCTGTTATGCCAGGATAAGAAACAGACTGAAGGAGTGGAAGCTGAAATAGAAGATGAAGTTCTACCGCAGCTTTCGGTCCACACCATAAATGAGATCTTTGCAAGAGCTTTCGTAAGGAGGTTGGCCGAAGGAAAGGTGTATCAGAATTAGAAGATGGAGTCTACTCTTATTGTGTTTAAAAAAGTAATTATCTTTGTTTGATCATGTCTGCAAAATTATTTTGACTTTGTCATGTTTCAACTGTTTTAGTCTTGTCGGCAATTTGGGTCATAATGACACAAGACTTTCTTTGTTAAATGAGCACTTCTTTTTAATGATATCATGAATTTTTTATATTCATGATTATCTTTGTTCTTTATTTCATGCCTACATGAGCACACCTTACATTTTCAGAAATTCTAAAAGTTCCATCAATTCACAAACCCACTACACTAAAAATAATTGGCCAAACTTTGATATTCCATCAATCAATAAAAATTGAAGTTTGATCAAGAATTCTTTGATGTGTTTCCATTTTCTTTAAAAATTATGCATGATCTCATGTTTTCTCAAAAGTTTATGGAAAAATTAAAGTTTTAGTACAAAAACAAAAATAAAATTGGTGTTTATTCTAAAAGACAAGTTCTGGGAATTCAAGCGATCTCCTAAAACTCTGACCATACGTTTAGAAAAACTTGAAGAACAACTCAAACACCATGAGACGATTTCTAAGCTAAATTTTAGCTAAATGAATAATGAGAAACTATTTTGCATGTTCGCATGAAAGAAAGCAAATCTTACCGATCCTCAATGCATGCATTTGAAATGAGAAAATACCATATTTAATAATCCTTTCACAAGGCTAAATATATACCTTGTAGTCCCTATTGAGCCTAGTAAGTTTTTCTTAAGAAAATAACCTTGACCAAGATCACATCCTACACTGGAGGCAAATACGAGAATAAAAAAAATAATCCAAATATGCGGAATAATCATCAATGATTAAAGGTGCCCAAACAAAGCTGGGGGCATGAAAGAATCCAAAGAATCCAGAAGGTTTTAGAATACCATAAAAATAGCTAATATGATTATGATGCTCAAAACCAAATGAAGAAAACAAAAAGAAAGAACACAAGCCCGACACTACAAGGCACAATGGACCATTTTGCAAGTCAATCCTAAGGTTTAGAAATACATGGACCAAAAAGAGGTTAGGAAACAAGCACTAATGATTCATGGTCATAAAATCCCTTAAACATCTTTTAAGCCTACAAGTATCTTTTTTTCTTTGTAACCATAAGCCGAAGCCAACAATACGTGCCCAACCAAGCCCTTTCTGATCAAAGGCAAGCAAGCTAGATCGGTAGGCAATGCTTTCCCATGAGAAACAAGCTTAATTATTCATACAAATAAAATGAATGCTTTAAAGAACGGTTCTCTGAAACCCTCAAATTAAAACCCAATTAACCAAACATAAAATGAAAGCTCACTTCACGCTTTGACTAAAACAGCAAAACAAAGACTTTCAAACCTGCCCATAGGAATCACTTGAATTTTTTTAGAACAAGTTTGTTTGAAATTGACATCAAAATGGTCTTTGTGTTTGGAATGTCTTTGAAATTCCAATAATTTTTCATGAAAATAACCCTTATAAATAACCAAACCATATCCCACATAGCATCATCTCTAAAGAAAACTAAAAACTCTGAATAGTTGGAGGCATGATCATGCTGGAGGGGCAATCTAAAAAAACACATATGAGGGTTAGCTCCATGATTTCCTTTCTAAAAAACCAGAAAATAGAGGGCACAGCTGTCGACTTTGAGATAAAGGTTTGTAGGCAAATAAGTATGATGATATCATGCCCTTCTTAAAGGTTAAGATCACAAGTTGTGACTCAAGTAAGCAAAAGCGTAAAAGCCATTAAAGCTTACTATAGATACTTAAACTTTTAAGAAGAGGGAAAGTCCATAAAGAAAAGGGACCTATATTTCTTAGGTAAGTATACATATCAATCATAATACATTATACTTTGATCTTTGGCAGATTAGATGATGTGTTTTCTAGCCATATCTTTTTCCTTTTAAGTGTGTCTTTGAGCCCTCATCTTCCAGGTAATGTGTTTTCTAACCCTATCTCCCCTCGGGTGCACCTTTAAGCCCTCATCACTCAGATAATACATTTTCTACCCCTATCCTTTTCATTTTGAGTGCGCTTTTGAGCCCTCGTCTTCTAGATAGTGCGTTTTCTAGCCCTATCTCCTATCTTTTGTCTTCTGAGTGAGATTTCTAGCTCTTGTCTCTCAGATAATGTGCTTTTTAGCCCTATCTCTTCTCTTCTGAGTGAGCTTTCTAGCCCTCATCTCTCAGATAGTGCGCTTTAAAGCCCTATCTCTTTCTTTAAATGCGCTTTCTAGCCCTCGTCTCTTAGATAGGGCGCCTTTAGACGCTATCTCTTCCTTTGAGTGCGTTTTTTAGCCCTCATCACTTGGATAGTACACTTTCTAGCCCTATCCTTTCTCTTCTTGAGTGCGTCTTTGAGCCTTCAACCATCAAATAATGTGTTTTCTATCTCTATCTCTTTTCGAGTGCTCTTTTAGTCCTCGTATACCAGATAGTGCATTTTCTAACCCTTTTTATTCTCTTCTTGAGTGCACTTTTGAACCCTCAACCACCAGATAGTGCACTTTCTATCCCTATATATTTTTCCTTCTAAGTACACTTTCTAGCCCTCACATACCAGATAATGTGCTTTTTAGCCCTCGTATACTAGATAACGCACTTTCTAGCCCTATCTCTTTCCTTCCAAGTGTGCTTTCTAGCCCTTGCATACCAGATAATACATTTTCTAGCCCTATCTCTTTTTTCTTCTGAGTTTGCTTTTTAGCCCTCGCATACCAAATAGTGTGTTTTCTAACTCTATCTCTTTTTTCTTTTGAATGCACTTTCTAACCCTTGCATACCAGGTAGTACGCTTTCTAACCCTATCTTTTTTTTCTTTTGAATGCACTTTCAAGCCCATCTCTTTATTAAATAGTGCATATTAAATAGTGCATTTTCTAACCCCATCTCTTTCTGAGTGTGCTTTCCAGCCCTCGTCTACTAGATAATATGCTTTATAACCCTATCCATTCTCTTTTTAAGTGCGCCTTTGAACCCTCAACCATCAGATAGAGCATTTTCTAACCTTATCTCTTTTCGAGTGTGCTTTCTAGCCCTCGTATACCAGATAATGTGCTTTTTAACCTTATCTCTGTCTCTTTTTCAGTGCGCCTTTGAGCCCTTATCTCTCTGATAGTGAACTTTCTAGCCTTATATATTTTTTCCTTTAAGTGCGCCTTTGAGCCCTCATTTCCCATATAATGCGCTTTTTAACTGTCTCTTTTCATCTTTGTGCCTTCATCCCAAATAGTATACTTTCTAGCCCTATATATTTTACCTCTAAGTGCACTTTTGAGCCCTCATTTCAAATACTTTAAGAAGGATTGATCATTTTTTAATTTGGTGACTCTGTTATCTCTCATTCCTTTTTCTTATTTACAAAGTTACCTATCTAAAGTCTCTTATGAGACTTTTGTCGCAAGCATTGTAAAAAGGGTGACAATTGTCATAACCCATTTTTGGGTTATTCCCTAAAAATTTACCCTTTTTTCCTTTTAAAATAAAAAAATAAAGTAATAATAGCGAAAAGACTAGCAATTTGGCAAAAGCAGGTTGGGGAGGATTTCAAATGTATAGAAAAATCAAGGTGTAATTTTAGATGGAATTAGAAACTTAATCGTACCCTATTATACCCAATACTAGAGAGACAATGCAGATTCAAAGTCAAATTAAATGATTTTTGGATTGATTTGCATAAAAATCAAGTCAGGGACATAATTAGATTTTTAATAGGCCAATTTGATTTAATCATGGGTCAAATTAAGAGTTTAATTATGTTTAAAAATTAATTTGGGTTCAATTAAAAGATTTAATTAGATGCAAGGACTTAATTATACTCATAATGGGTCAAATTAATTTTATTAGGGACTTAATTGGTGAAAAATTAAGATTGTGGGTCCAATTTGGGCTTAATTGAGAAGATTAGAATTTTAGATAACCAAACTTAATTTTTACAAAATCAATTGATTGAAAGCATGGGTATAATTGAAAGAAAATCAAAGTTTAAGGTCAATTAGGGATTAAATAAAAAAAATTCACAACCAAAGATTTTTTTCAAAAAGGCATCAAACTCTAAAGACTCAATTTGGTTGAAGACAGGGGTGAAATTAAAAAAATTTAAAAGTTTAATGGTCAATTGAGGGTCAAATTGCATAAATCCAAGCCAAAGACCAAAATGAAATAGACGCTAAAATTAAAGGTTGATGTTGAAGTTTGGCAAGGCCAAAATTACATAAAATTAAAAGCTTGAAATCAATCAGGAGTGCAATTAAAATAAATCAAAAGTCGAAGGACTAAGTTGAACTTTGGCTAAATCTCTAAATTAAAACCCTAAAGCCAAAACAACGTCGTTTTAAAGATAAAAAAAGAAATCAAACAACGCGTCGTCTGGTTGTTGTTCATCATCTTCTTCTTTTTTCCTGAAAAAGCTACTTAGATGGCTACTTTTCAGGGGAATTTAATGTTTCTTCTCCCCACTAACTAAGCAAACCATACACCAAAGATAATGATCTGACATTGTACTACACCCTAGAGTAGGTCTTGCCGGCCAACTGCCACTACAACCACCTCAAAGTGGCCACCTCAAAGTTGCCAACCCGACTAGCTTTTAGCAGCCAATTTTCACAGTCCATGATTGCACCTTTGAGCCAACGGTTGGGATCATTTCCAGTTGAATCAAAGGCCAAGATTTGTCCCCAATAAAGATAAAATATCCCTCTTTCACCCCCTTATTGGATTCCAGGCATTGAAGAACAAGAAATTAAGGTGAAAAGTTAGAAAAAAATCAGCCCGCCTAATTTTCTTTTCTACCATTGTCGCATCTCTCCTCTCTCTCCACTGTGTTTACATCCACCACCACCTCATCCACGTCGTGACCAAGGGTGTCCCAACACCCTTGCAACCTAATCTTCTTACCAAGAATAGTAACAACCACCACCACCATTAATTTCTTTTTTTTCATCTCCACCATGGGTTTCTTCTCCTTTAGCAACTAACACCAGCCGCCAACTCCTCCATCAACACCACCACCAGCCTTACGTTGGCCTCCCCAACACGATCGCCTAGTCATTCCCTCCCGTATTAGGTAACCGTCTTCTTCCCCTCATCCTCATTTGTAGTCGTTGTATGCATAATACATTTTACATTCAACGACAAATTTAATTAACATGATCGTTAAGTTGGGTCAGCGACCATGTGGGCCTTAGGCTAGACCCAATTCAGCTCAAATGGTTGGGTCGGGTCCAGCCCAATATAAAAAAGAAGGAGAGAGGTTTGTTGGGTCGTCAATCAGCCCAACCTGACTTGACCAAGTCTGGCCTAGATGGTTGAGCCGGGTACAACCCATTTAATAAATAAATAATATAATAATATTAAAAAAATTCAAATTTTCCAAAAGGCATTTTAAAAATACTTGTCGGTCCCTCGCATGTTTTTCCAACTATTTTGTATAATATCAAGTTGTAGACTTACACTGTAAGATACAAATCCGATATTAAAAATACTTGGTTTTCTCTGAAACTTCAAAAAAAATCCATAAAAATCCAAGAATTAAAAAATAAACTTTCACATAAAAAACAAAAAAAATGTGTTTGGTTTTCATGCATACGGCCAAGTCTTAAAGGTTTTTCATGCATATTTTCTAAAAAAAAGGAAGATAAAATCATCTTTTATCATGTTTTTAAAAAATGCAAAAATGGATATCATAACCGGTGTATGATTATCCATTAGAGTTTGGCCAAAATACAAAAAATCTCATTATAATTAGTTTATCATTCGGAATGCTAGGTCTTAGCTATATTAAAAAAATAAATAAGTTTGGACCTTAGAACGATTAAGATTTAACCCAATAAGGTAAAGACTTCCTCACGAAGGGAGATCTGCCTTGTACCTTAGATAAGATCAACAGAAAGAAACACGACTTAGAATATCAATCAAACAACAATGAAACTTACCTTAGGTATGGTGCACTAAGGGTGATGCGTATTTTCCTTGCACAACTAGTCCCTTACCCGGATTCTTGCAGATCATTAGGTTTTCTAGTGACCACAATATTAGGTGGCGACTCTTGAACTTATAATCATAATTTTATGATTAAACTCAAAACCTTTTTTTATCATTTCTCAAGAGGTAAGTCCGTTATTCGACATCGTGCATGTCACGACAACAAGCATCACGTAACTTCTTCTTTTTTAATGCAATATGAGGGAATCCTTTAACAAACTCATTTTTTACAAGTTTAGATAGAATGTCCATGCTTATATGATCTAATCTCTTACGTCAAAAAAAAACTATCATTAATGCTAGCAACAAGACAACTTTCTATCCTCATGTATTCATCAATTTTAATCTTATAAACATTTCATTTTCTATTACCTACAAGTAAAACTTTATCATTTTCAAGGATTACGCAACATGTATGATCAAACTTGATCTTGTAGCCTTTTCATACAATTGACTAATACTTAGCAAATTATGTTTTAGATTATTCACAAGAAACAATTTTTCTATAGAGGGAGAAGACTTACTTCCAATATTGCCAACTCTAATGATCTTTCCTTTTGAGTTGTCTCCAAATATGACTTTTTCACCATTGATCTTGCTTATACTTGAAAATAATAAATCATCTCTAGTCATGTGTCTTGAGCAAGCACTATCCAAGAACCATTCCTCATATTCCCTTGATTCCTCATTATTGCTTTCAATTGCCATAAAACACATGTTTGCAACATGTTCTTCATCATCACTTGAGCTAGAGTCTGAGTCATCACTCTATGTTGCTTTCATTAATCGTTTATGATAGCGGTTCTTCTTTCTTGCTTTGAAAAGGAGGGCATTCGACCTTAATGTGTCCTGTCTTGTTGCATTTGTAGCCTCTAAATACCTCTTTACTAGATTCTTTCATATTTCTATCCTTCTTGAAGTTTAAGAACTTTGCATTCCCGTGATTAGTACCTTCATGAGCTACTTCTAAAGCATGTCATATATCCCTAGAATTTTTACGATGATATCCTTTAAATTCACTTATACTCAAGGCACAATACAAAGTGTTCATAGCTTTAGCATCCATAAAAAACAACTTCTTATCATTGTCGGTATACTCAGTTCTAGGTATATGAATCATTATATCATTTTTAATCTTAGTAGGCTTGTGAGGTCCATTTTTAATAAATAGTCATAAATCATAATTAATATATTGAAGATATATAACCATCCTAACTTTCCAATAGATATAACAATTGACATCAAAGAAGGGTGGCCTAGAGGTAGATGTTCCTTCATTTTGAACATTATAGTTAGCGGTTGTCATTCTACTCAAGTTTAAGAAAACCTATATATGTGGGAACTAAGCTGTGATACCAATTATTATTCTAGGATTAAGGCAACAATAACACCAAGGGGTGAATTAGGTGTTCCATTAATTATGTCAAATAATGCAAAAAACACACTAAGTACATAGAATACAATAACCAACAATATAATTAAAGTGTTTAAAGTGAAAAGATAACGGAAGAGAGATTGCATAATCAGTTTATAACATGGTTTAACAAGCATACATTCACACCTTAAGTACCAATCGTACTTAAGTATTGTACTCTTTTTGTAACGCCCTATACTTTCAAATGCATTTATAGTTATTTTTCTATGATTTGGTACGTAAAAATACAGGTAATTAATTTTTTTTATATACAATTCTCATATAAAATTCTACCAAATTTCCACCAAAATTTCAATAGAGTCTCCCCTATACTGGGAGGTCTCAAGTTATCGACATATACCATGTTTACACTTCTAATATCTCACGTCTCATAACTCAATCACGATCCAATTGTCCTGGGTCTCAATCCCACAATCATCATCATCATCACAACTATAATATTTATAACATACTAATAACAACAAATATCGTCAGAGAGGAATAAATGAGATAAACACGCATACATGGAACATGATTATATGAATTTCAGAGTTAAGTTCATCTATTCAAGTTTAAACATCAATTATACAAATTAAGTTATATAAATGTTTTAATATTTCAAAATACAAGGATATACTCCCTAGAACTAGATAATAAAAAGTGAACAAAAGTTAGGATCTACTCTTGTCATGCATGCGATGGTCCTGAAACAAAATACATATTATTGAAACATGAATATCACAATAAGTATAGTAACACAAATATCCAATAATTTAAAAAGGCTAACATGTATTCATATTCTATTCACTTCTCCATATTTGTTTCCATTGGAACTCTTTCTCATTCAACTACTAAAACCGTTTCATCTTCCATTTTCAACTTCCATTCAAGATTCCATAAGATCAGCCCCAATTATTTTTGTCTAACTCATTGTCAATACCAATTTCACTAGTATCATCATCACCTCGTAGGCGTCGATGCATAGTGATCCCCTTACTCGGGACCCTAACATACACTAAATGTATGTTAGTCGATACATGGCTAGTCCATGCAAATTTCACCCATTAATATTGTCATTCTTTATCCGACCATAGTTATCATTACAAATTTCCATTTCAAACATGACTTGTTTCTTTTGGAAGCTAAGATTTATCACATGTTTCCCGAAGGGAAAGGACCCAAATTTTCACCCTTTAATGCGTCTAAATAGTTGTTTTAGGGACTTTCTAAATCTGCCGGCAGAGGTCGTATTCCGACCTCTACTCAGATTTTTTTACTATATCTGGAGTTCTGGGACTCTGTTTCAAGCAAGGTTAGTCTCGTTAGAAAGCTAAGACACTGAGCTACAAGTCCCATGAAGGGAGGAGAACATAGTTTTTCCCCCAAGATACTCAAAATTATTCATCAACAAATCAGACCTACTGCCCTATAGGGTGTGTCATGACCCAGTCTCGGTTGGTGACCAATAACTGGAATTTTATAGCTCCAAATTGAGTAAGACCAGTTTTCTTAGTTAGTCAACATCTAAAACTACAATTACACTACGAAGGAACCTGATCCTAATTCCCTCATCCTCCTACTCGAATTCTCTCCAAAAGTCAGGAGACGAATCTATCCAGATTCATCAACCTTTCCATTTACACACAACATCCACAATTCAACTTTTCTCTTTTATCTCAACCCCTACCCATAACACATACCATATAAGAGTGTCAAAAATATCTTTTTAAGAGCCAATTTATCCAATTTATTTCAATCTTCCCTTTTAACGTCAAAATAGAACATTCTTATCGATTTTACAAACTTTCTGAATAATATTCTTCTAAACACAATCTGTGACATTTCAACATGCATTTTTTCCTTATTTTGACACAATTAAACACATGTCATCAAGCTAAATATATCAAATTATACATCCTCCCCCTTTGATGCATAATTGACCGAAAGCATGGCCTTAAGGAACCAGGAGTTCCCTCATTCTTTTCATGCTAATTTCATTCAATTCGCACACATATTCACATAAAGAAAACAGCCTATTATAATAAATTCATTAAGAAAAACCACAATGTCCCCATTTTCCTCTTTACTCCTCATATGGTCGGCTAACTTTCCTTAGCTCCACTCATGTGGCCGACTTTTTATATCAATCCGAGTTGTCCTTAGAAATTAGGATAACAAGCACAATAACCTTATATAATTTTTTTCCCGGCAACCCTCATGACACAAACTGTCATGTTTAATCTTGTTTCCACTATCAAACTTCTCTTCCTTTACTATTGTAAATCAACATGCATCATAAATAAATAAAATTTTAGAATGTATTAAACTCTTCAAAATATAAAAAGGTGAAGTGGTAAACACCTACATGTTCCTCTTAGTGGTCCCGTTCTGCTAGCTTGAGGTCCCGCAGTCGATGCCTCTCCTGCTCCACACAAGACCAAGATTTAATATCATTCATTCCCCTTTTCAATGTTTTTTTATCAACTAGCAAGCATCATTATATTATTTCATGCAAGATTTTCATATCTAAATTAGATCATTATTTCACGTTCACATAGTCATCCGTTAACCCGAATCGTGCAGACTTTTCCAAGCTAATTTCTTAACCCAAACTTACCTCACCTTAATCACTTTATATGAGACTCTAATTTCCCATAAATTTTTGTTCTTGGGCTGTCCAAATCAACCCTTTAACACCCATTAGTAGAGTTGTCACAGTAGCCTTGCTTTAGTTTCTTGGAGACATTTTTTATCCCTAACAACTCTACATTTAAGGGTGTCACTCCAGCCCTTGTTTCTTTTTTTAATTTTGAAGAGGTATTTAGCCACCCCCCTAAACATAGACTTTTAGGGCTGTTACAACAGCCTCAAAGTCTCCTAAAAATTAAGTCTTTTTATTGCTTTATTTCCTTTTAATTTTGGGGCTGTTTCAGCTCACACAAAACTAAGTTTGACAGCAGTTTCAAACAACCATAAATAACAAACGAATAATATTACAAGCAATCCATACGGCTAAGTTATAATTCATTATTATAAGTATCACATATCCAAATATCAACTCCATCCCAACGGTGAAATTTCCAGAAACATAGGTTTAACCGAACTGACCTAAAACTTGTAGACTTATTGTGAAAGAAGCATAACTTCTATTTGGAGTGGTTGGTTCTCATCTCCACCATTCAGATTCTAGACAGCATTAGAATGAACAACATATCCAAATTATAGCCCGATCCAACGGAGGACGATGGGGAAAATGGTTGACGACTGAGACTATCCAGAAGTGTATTTTCCCATAAATTGTCCTCCTGCGATATCTCTCAAACAGGGACTGATATAGAAGATCCCTCCAGTAAAAAATGTACAAGATATGGAGGAGAACAATATATCCAAATATCATTCTAATCCAACGGTGGAAGGTGGAGTTATAGCTGTCGGAATTTCTGCCATCAATATGTCTTCTCTTTGTCTCCTAAGTTCCCTTGTTCCTTCTTTTATCTCTTGTTTCTTGTTGATTTCTAGCTAAAAAAATACTTTTCCTAACATAATTTCTCCTTGCCTTTTTCTCTCTTTCTCTCCCAAACTCTCTTTTCTCTCTTTTTTGTTTCCTCCTATTTTTCTATCCAGCCGTGGTTTAATGAAGAAGAGAGGTGCTGGAATTTTTCAGCTGATCAAACATATTTACAAAACTGCCATTAATGATTTTCATGCTATTTTTTAGTCTAATTGTCGACACTATTTGACAACCTTACCAAACTCTGATCGCTCTAAAATTTTAATTGTATATGAAACTATATGTGAAGGAGGCCCTCGTAAATTGTTAGTTCGATCTGACAGTTGGATTGAGCGTTATGCTTAATAGTGCTAAATTGGTCAGTAGATGATTTTTACGCAAGAAAAATCCAAATTTTCTTGTTTAACCCTTGTATAAAACATATACATTAATCCTCTAAACCCTAGGGGTCATTTTATCATTTATACATAAACCCCTAACCTTCTGTTATTTGAACATTGACCACTCTTAGTCTTATGTATTTATTTTGTCCCCATAAATTTTTCTTTCTAACAATTTAGCACTATATTCATTTTTTATTTCATTAATTTAACCATTTTTATCTTGATTTAGGTTTCTTTAATTTAATTTAACTCATTTTACTATCGGTTAAATTTATCTTATTTTAATAACCTAGAAAAATTATAACCGGGGGTTTGCACTTTTATTAATCCAAGTGAAAGATATAATGCCCTTGATGAATCCACACCAAGAAATTACACCACTTGAAGATATTCCATCTTCAAGATTTTTCCCTTGGTGACAATACCTCATCAATGCTAAGAGTTTATCCAAACTCTCAAGTGTTTACAATTATGATTTATTTAAAACGTGATTCACTCTCTCAAATAGTAAATTGTATAAGTGAAAACTATAATCTCTATAGCTCACTCAATAGCACGTAGGATGATTAAAGGTATGTAAGTGTAATGAGTGTGAGATTTTATACTCTTGTGCTAGAATATAAAGATTTAATTTAACATAACTTAGAGTATATTAGGATTGATGATTTCTAGTTGATTTTCTTTTGAAATAGCTTTTATATCATGTATGTTCATAATCTCTCTTTTATTTTGCATAAAAGAAACTAGCCATTTATAGTTATTGGAATGCCTCTGATGGCGAAAGTAGTTGTCGATTCCTATAAAATTCTTGGGTGTTCATCACAGATGAACAACGGTTGATCGATTCAGTTTAAAAACTAGTTTTGGCAGTTTCAAACTTGGTGAAACTTGAACCGATTAAATATGTATATCGATTTTATTTATGCATGTAATGTGATGTGTGTGAGTTCATTTTAGTTTGCTATTGAGTAAGATATAAAGATTAAAAAATAAGCATTAAAATGAATCCTTGAGAACTAAGTTTTTACTTGATTTGCATCTTGGACTTGTTGATGGATTTCTTCATTCAAATCCTTATGCTTCTTGATGTGATCTTTATATAGACTTGTGTAAACTTAATCTCATCCAAGCATATCATTAGTTTATTTTATATTTAATTGTTATCATCAAAATACATATATATATATATATATATATATATATATATATATGTGTGTGTGTGTGTGTGTTAATATGTGACCTAAAGATCAACAGAAATTGCAAAAAAAAATCAATTTAAAACATTATCTCAAATAAAACAAATAACAATCAAAAGAATGAGGATCAAATTTGAAAGATAAAAAAAAATAAATGGAGATGAAATTGAAAAGGAATTCAAACTTTATAAATTATTCTAAATAAGAAGAAGAATAATAAAAAGAACATGGACAAATCTAAAGAAAAAATAAATTGAATGGTTGCTTTGAAACTTTTAAGAGGAAGATGCGAAAATCGATGAGGATAGAGAGAAAAAAAAAGGAAAAAAAGAAAAGGTTATCGATGCCAAATTAAAAGCCCATTGGCCCTACGCATCGCCGCATAATGGAAGGGACGTCGAGATGATTCAAACGTCAGCGTGGAAGGCAGTGGTTTGGTCATCGGGTAGCCTCTCATACGTCGCTTGATAGGTGTGAGGGCCACCCATCAACGCACGTGCCAACAATTTTTTTATGAATGTTTATTAAAATACAAGAATGTCCCTGAGTCACCATTATATTGACAAAAAAAAACCATGATAAAGGACATAAAACCCCAATAAAAAAAGTCGAGTAAATTTTTATTTAAGAGTAATTAAGTCATTTTATTGTGCTAAAAAATTGAAAAGACTAAAAAGGCTCTGAATGAAAGTTTTTTTTTTCAGGTAAGTTAATTTCTTTTTTTTAGAGGTAACTAAGTGATTTTATTGTGTAAAAAGGGAAAAAGACTATTTAGCCCCTAATGCATAGTTCAAAGGTTTTATGGTTTAAGGGTAATTTCGTCGTTACGCTATTATAATGGATAGTGTGTTTGTGTCTTAGTGCACAATAATTTCCCTTCTAGCTTCAATTTTTTTAACTAGACAATGGTTGTGCTCTCGTGGGGAATTTTTTGTTAATGTTCTTAAACTCAGCTAAGTTTGTCAGGTCCACTTGGTGACCTGTCAACCCTATCTCTGAACTGGACCGGGTTTTAAAATAAACCGGGTGGGAGTTGACCAAGTATGGTATAGCTGACTTGGTAGGTACACTCGTGACTCGGTCAACTTTTCCAAAACCCATTTTAACTTCTTTTTTTAAATGCAACGTTGATTTTTTTCTTTAAAAATATTATAACAACGATGTTTTTGGATTGACCCGAGTCAATCCATGTTAACTCACCCAACTAGTAACTTAGGTCATTAAATGGAATATGATGAAAATCCTTCTTCTTCATTTTGCGTGTTGTTTGCGTAACACTCTTGATATTGAAACCGAATTCATGTGTGGTTTAGAATCCTTGACTTGCCTTAGGAAGTCTATTCCCACTTGAAAGTCATCCGAAGAGAGTGAGGATGTAAAGTTTTATGAAATTATAAACTCTATGATACACACTGTAATATTTTAAAAAAAATGAAGGCAAAGTGAAAAAAAACAAAGACTAAACTATACGGTATAAGGTGCAATTGACCATTTATTTAATTAAATAGTTGTAAAAGTAGGCATTTCCAAGAAAGACAACAAACAAAATTATCAAGAAAAAATATTTTTTTTAATCTAAACTTCATTACCTTATTAATGCATATATTTATAGTTTTAATGCATGTTTTTTATTGTAAGCATAGATTTTTAAATAAAAAAATATAATGATGTCAAAAGCAAGTTTTTATATAACAAAAACTAAAATAATATCTCAATATTTTACTTGTGATTGAAGAAAAGCAATCCTATAAAACATTTATAGAAATTAAATTTTATTTTCATTGAATATTCTTGAGTATTTTTTTTTATTTTTGCATATAAGGTACATAATAATTGAAAAAAAATCATCAACATGGCCATTAAAACCTATAATATTATTTAAGAAACATGAAAAAAATTGAATAGTGATTTAAATATTGTGTTGAGCCTTTTTAGTGCATTTCAATCTAAATACAAAATAGAAAAATAGATAGTAGATAAGCATTTGGGCCACAAAAATGGGACCTGCATGCCTTCTTTCTTCTTCTTCTTTTTTCTCGTAAGAGTGAGTAATATGTTTTTCACTAGTTTATTTTAAAAACAATGAATCAGATGATGCATCGCCTGTTATGGCAGGCAACACATCACCTGTTGTGGCAGGCAACGCGTCATTTGCTTACCCAAATTCTGGTCATTGAAGAGGTGGCTATAAAATCAGGTTGAGATTTTTTAAACCTAAAAAATTATTTTTAACTCATTTTCATCTAAAAATACCTTATAAACATCATTAGATTCTTAATAAACTAATTTCTTAACTCAAAACACCCTTAAATTACTTCGAAAACATAAAACCAAAAACAAAATTATTTCTCAATCCTAATCTACTTTTTCCAGCAAATTCAAAACTCAAAAACACCTTAATGACACTTTTCTCGTCATGAGGAACACATTGACACCAAATTTGGTTTTTTTTTTTGTGAATGGAATCTAGACAAATGATCGCTTTCTCTCTCCTTTATTATCTTTTAGTGATTTTCTCTCTCTTTTTTCTCAAACTTAGGAGTTGAGGTGTAAACAAAATGAAGTTTTTGACCAAAATACAAAGATGTCAAATTAAAAATACCAAAAATAAGATTTGCAAAACTTTAAAGGAAAACAATTGTTAAAAAAGAGCCATATGAACAATGTTTGAAAAACAAATCACCAGTTCTTGTCTCTTTGTCAATTTTGGTCCTCATATTTTCACTTTTTCACAAGTAATAAAATCGAATTCTTTCTTATAAAATTGAGCATCAACCTGATGCCTAGATCTTTTTTGACACCATGATAATTTCATAGAAAAAAAATCAAAATAAATTATTAAATTCAATTCTTAATCAACACAGTATGAACGGATGAAAAAAATTGATTACCAGAGTACCAAAAACTCAAAGGATGAAAAAGAAAAACAAGAAAGAGAAGGCTAATGAAATCCATAGTGTTTCCTCTCAAAATGCTTAATGCACTACACTATAAAAACACCACACCTTTTAGTTTTTTCTTTAGTGTTTACTGTATTAATATTAAATAATTATCGTCAAACATTATTAGTCTAATGTCTCTTTTATTTTCATATATATTTAACAAATAAAAAAAATAATGTGTAATATGTATTTTTTAAAATTATATTATTATTAAAATCACCATTATTGGAATCAACACCATCACTCTATTCAATGCTATCTTTTGTGATGGTGATATATATATTTTTTTTAAATATTGACATTACACCATCATTGAAATCACTCTTTTATTGTTACAGCATGATTATTGATTGAAATTTTTTAATTATCATCACTTTTTATCTTAAAAAAACAAAATTTTAAATTTCACCATGATCCTTGTTACTATTTTAAATATTATACTAAAATTAAAATATTGTCCCAGTTCTTATGTTTTATTTTGATTCTTCATTAAAATATTGTTCTAGTTATTATGTTTTATTTTGATTCCTCTATTAGCATGTCGAACTTTTCATATATTATATTCAAACGACTCTAAGTTGGGATTTAGAGCCTGTTTATTTTGTGTTTCAAAAGGTTTTTAAGAAAATAAATTTTTTTATTTTTTCTTTACTTCAAATTAATTTTTTTAAATGTTTTTAGATTGTTTTAATGTATTGATGTCAAAAATAAATTTTAGAAATTATTATTTCGAATCATTTTCAAGTGAATAACACTTTAAAAAATAATCACTACCATAATATCAAACAGACTCTTACTATATTTATACATGTATGAATATATAATGTTTTTCTTGCAAATTATGTTTTTTTTTTAATTTAAAGTCAATCATGGTTAGCTAGACATGGCAATTAAGCTGGGTTTTGGACTCAATTTAATACATGCTTGACCCGATCCCCATAATGTTCAAGCAAGTTCACCAATTCATGAGTTGGAGGGGTTTTTTTTATTTTAAAAAGCATAATCATTATTATATCTACATATATGTGTATAAATTATTATTAGTGAATTAACTTAGATTTTTGTTGTTGTTGTTTTTTATTTTATCATTTAATATTGAGTTATTTGATAGTTACACTTCATAATTTTATTCAATTTGCTTTTATTAACTATTTTTTTTACCTTTTATTAGCATGGATAAGCATTTAATTAAAAATATTATTCTAAGAAACAAAATTACTAGAAATAATTGAGTACATGACTTGTATTATAAGATTAAATATTTTAATTTTAATTATTTTTTAATTAAATATTAATTTATTTAATTAGATTCGTGAGGAAGCATATGAGTTAATGATTAAAAAAAATTTATGTCTAAAAATACATTAAAAACATTTTTATATTTATTTTTTTATTTAAAAAAATTATTCAACCCGTTAGGAATCGCGGGTCAAGTAGATGGTTAAAAAGTCTATACTAGATTGATAGGCATCCAGTCCACAATCATATAATTGGATATTCTGAGCCGAAGACGGTTCAGAAAAAACTCTCCCCAGCCCGATCCATTGCCACCCCAAATCTGAGTAATTAATTTTTTTCTTAATTATTCAATATTTTTCTTTTGTGAGATTATAATAAGCATTCAATTCTTTTGATGAAAGGAAAGAAAAAAGGAGAAATCAAAACTCTCTCATTGTCAGATCCATCCAAATCCAACACTTGAAGAGATCGGCCAGGCAAACAGTTAAGAGGTGAAGAGCAAAGCTAGCAAGAGCAGTTCGCGACACCCAAGTGGTTCTATCCATCCGCGACTGATCAGGTAATACTTAATGAATCAATCAAACAACGTTGATATCCTTGTATTTCCTCGTTTTTTTTTAATGTTCAATCCAATCCCATAAAAGCAATTCGTATATTCCTTAAAATTGTTTGTGATTGCAGAGGAAAATGAATTTTCTGTTGCGCCCTACCACTCACCAAGTAATCAAAGAACAGGTTTCTGCTCCTGTTCCTGCTCTTGAATCTCCTTCTCCAGCTGTGACTTTGGAGGGTCTTATAGCTGAAGATTCTTTCTCTCAATCTGAAGTTCGTGATATGGGTATTGGTGGTGAAAATGGATCTGTTGCTGCTACAAAGAATGATTCATCACTTGTCTTGGAGAACCACTCTGATGTTTCTGAAGAAGAAGGATGGATCGTCATCCCATTTGGTACATCCACTCCCTTTTTTTATCATTGCATAGTTCTTTCTTTTGAGTGCTGTTTTACCTGCTTCTAGTTTATATATATATATATCTTTGGAACCTAATAAAATGTGCTACGTTGCAATTCTATTTCCAATATAATTTTGTTTCCTGCATTGTTCTGAAAAGCTAAAAGTGTCCCCAAGTGTCGAGATTCTTTCTTTGATAGTATTGCCACTAAAGTTTTGTCACTGATTCTAATATCGAATGGCATGTGAACAAGGAGCTTTGAGATCCAAATTTTGTTCAGTAATGTGAAATTCACTTTAAAGTTCTCTGAATAAACATTATATAGTGATCTTTGTCAAGAGATATGGGTGGTTAGTAATTCTATCTGTTATTTAGGGCTTCTAAATTTCCATCAACAACCTCTGGCTGGTTTGGTTTAGTGGTTCTTATTGATTGTTTTGTTTAATATTTAAGGTTGTGTTTACTTTGTTTGTCCATCAAGTTTACTTGCTTCTCTAATTAATCTAATCTCAATGTGCGATGTCTAGCATACTTTAGGAATGAGGACTATTTTTGGCTGCTAATTTAAGTTTCAATTTTTTTTTAATGTTTAGAGTTTGAATTTATATCTGGCTAGTCAGGGGTTTGCTGATGATTTTAGAAGGGAATTCCTCAAACTATCATTAGACGGGTAAAATTTAAGGCCTTTTTCTCTTGGACGCACGGCTCTTTTTGCATGGGATGTTGTACAACTAATTAAGAGCTATACTTCTTCCTTTTTGTTAAGGGTACTGAAATTGGAAAATTTCAGAGGATATTCTTTTTTTCCACAGAATTTGTTTCATCAAGAAAAGTACTGTGCTGGATTGATTCTCAGATATACATGCCATGCACATTTTCTATGAATTCGTTAATTGCACTTTTTGTTTGCTTTGTCATCTGACTTGACCATGCATCCATGTCATCAAGTCTAATAAAATTCTGAAGCTTCATGCCCTAATATACTTGGGCTGTTTTTTTTTTAATCTAAGTAGGAAGGCAATGTCAGAATTATTCACCGAGTAAAGAAAAAAAATATATCCTTTATAAAAAATCAATACTGTCAGATGTTTAAAAGGTTTGGCTGGTATATGGGTGGAGTGTGATTTTGGTTGCATCAGGTTGGAATAACCATCAGGAAGGTTATATCAGTTAACCCTCATCCAGCCCACCCCTTGGGACCTCTTCTTGTATGGAAACAAAGTGAATGATTTTTCTTTTTTGTCCTTTTTTTTGTATCTGTTAACAGAATGCTTAAACAGATGTTATAGGATTTTTTTCCACAGATTTAGACTTTCCAGACATGAGTTTATTGCCACTATCTGTTTGGTGTAATAACACATGCATGTATGATAAAGGCTGAATGTATCCCTGTCTATCATCTTTGAGAGGAAATGAGCATGACAAGGAGAATGGACTATCTTCCCACAGTAATGAAAAGAATGAAACAAAACATTGAAACACCACTTTCTGGTCCCTTTGAACATGGTCAATGAAACCATTGAAAGTGCCCTGAACAAGGAGGTCAAATTATTTATTATATCCTAATTCCCATAGTAGTTGCTTTGATCAAGCTTGATCCTTGGAGATTCTCAAATCGCCCTCTAATTAGCTGATGCAAACATCATAAATTTCCCCAAAATTTTACGATCCTTCCCCCTCCCAAAAAATGTTAATTGCATTCATAACATTTCCTTAGCTTTGCAGTGTTGCCCAAGACTTACCACTAACAAACAGTTTGTGCCACACTTCCGAGGTCACCAGGCAGTTAGAAATTTCTCTACTATGTTATGCCCTAACAAATGTATTAGGTGACAGCACCTTATGTGGACTTCTAACCTGCATCAAAACTTTGCCTTCAAACAATTTTTTGTATTAATTTTGTTCCCCGAGTTTTAGAAATTCTCAATTAGGTCTTTCCATCCATATTTGATCATGGATTCCATCCAAAGTTTTTTTTTTTTTTTTTACAATGTCATTTTGTACGGAACTTAATGTTTTCTGTTAAGGAATTCTAACAGGAGGACTCAATTGAGAAATCTAAATTGTTTGGGAACAAAACTGTTACAAAAAAAATTTGGGGGTGTAGTTGATGCTATCCCAATTTTTGGGGAGTATATTTGAGGTTTGCCATCTTTTTTGTTTTCAAGTTTTTTCTTGATGTTTGTTTTTGATTCACTGACATGATTTCTCCATATAGTTAAATAACTTTGATATGTTTTCTTCTATCATATTTGATGCTTGATATGTTTTGGCAGGGGAACTTCCTGATGACTGGAAGAATGCACCAGATATACATTCATTACGCTCCCTGGATCGGTCATTTGTTTTTCCTGGTACTATATATTTCTTAAATCTATTGATTCTTTCAATTTTAACATGTGCTGGTTTTTATTCATTTAGGATGTTCTATGTCCATTATATACACCTCAAATCCATTTCTATTTCAGGTGAACAAGTTCATATTCTGGCATGTTTATCAGCATACAAACAGGATACAGAAATTATTACTCCATTTAAAGTTGCTGCAGTGATGTCTAAAAATGGAATAGGGCAAAGCCCTGAGAAACAAAATGGAAATTTGAAAGATGGAGGTAGTTCGGTTTCTGCACAAGGGGAAGTGAGTTCTGATAGTCAAGTAATAGGCCTTAATGGCAATGGCGCATCAAAACAGAAGACTGATCCACAAGGGGATATTTCTGCTAGCAAATCCTTTCTCAGAATGGAGGATTACAAAAGACAAACTGAAATGTTATTGCAAAGATTTAAGAACTCCCATTTTTTTGTTAGGATTGCAGAGTCAGGTGAACCACTTTGGTCAAGAAAAAGTGCACTTGATCAAGAATACTCTGAGATGGATAGTCAGAACAAACCACAAAGAACCAAGAAAACTGCAGATAACACGTTCCATCTTAGTGCTCTTATTGATAGAGGAAATTTTGATGCCAATGTCTCTGGTGGTGCCGCAAGGAATGGTGTTAGCTGTTGCTCTCTTTCTAATGGAGATATAGTGGTATGTATCTGAGAACCACAAGGTTCATGATTTTTTCCCATCTGATATTCTTTTGAAAAACTGAGTGCAGGCTTCAATTTTTGTGGTCTTATTTCCTGTCCAGGTGCTTACAATTATGCCAACACTTTGCAAGTTGCAATTGTACATAGACAACACACCCATTTAGCAATAGAGTGGTTGCATGTTATGTTTCAAAATTCTTCTTTGATAAGCTGGATTAGCAGTTCTGAATAATAAATGGTCTTTTGGTGGTTTCTAACTAGATGATTTATAAATAGCCTATCGAAATGTAGCTATCTTCTGCAGATTAAAATGACCAAATTGTGTTGTGTTTTCTCTGAGCTGGATAGAAAATGGTCACACCTTGCATTTGGCAATGCAATTTATTTTTCCAGAAGTATTATCTAAAATATCATCGTTCTAGTCTATTTCTGATATTAGATGCATAAATTTTCTGGAGTCTATATTTGTGAAAGATTTTGCATGTTTCCCAAGTAGCTTAAGTCATGGCTTTGTTAAACAGAATGTTTGTGGAGGTATTTGTGGAGAATTAACAAAATATTTTCAGTGGCTCAGTTCAATTGCTAATATGTGGCAAAAAGTGATTAAAACAGTATTTTGAGCCTTGTAATCATTATGCTTTTGTTATTGTACATGCAAATACACTTTTTTCTTGGTCTACAGTCTAATGATGTAGACATCTTTTATTTTCAGTAAAATCATGTGAAATGATGTTAGTTGATAACATGTTAGTGAGGGGATGTGATCGGTCAAATATGTTTTGTGCATCAGTTTGGCTGCTTTCTTAAACATGTGATTATGATGCTATAGTTCCTATCTATACCATATTTAACAGTTGTTAAGGTACTGATTCACATTCCATTTCTTTGTTTGGAAGGATGCAGGTGCTTTTACAGGTTAATGTCGGTGTTAATTTTTTCAGAGACCCGGTCATTGAGATTCTTCAGTTTGAGAAATATCAGGAGAGAAATCAGTTTCCTGAGAACCAAGACAACTTAAATTACAGTAATTATGACCCATGTGGAGAACTATTAAAATGGTTGCTTCCTGTGGATAACACCTTATCTTCTCCCGCTCGTTCTTTGCCTCCTCCTCAGTTAGGTTCCAATTCGGGATTCGGTGGTGCATCACAGAAGTCTTCCTCATCTGGTTCTCAGCTCTTCTCTCATTTTAGAAGTTACTCCATGTCATCACTGCCTCAAAATTCTGCTCCACCTCCACAACCTGTTAAAGCCCAAAGCTCTAAGCCCAACTTTGACCTTGAAGATTGGGATCAGTACTCATCTCAGAAGTTATGGAAAAGTCAAAAACCTGCGGATGAAGAGCTTTTATCTATCCGAGGTGTATCATTAGAGAGAGAGAGGTTTTCTGTTCGCTGTGGGTTGGAAGGCATCTACATTCCAGGAAGAAGATGGTTGAGGAAACTTGAAATAATTCAACCTGTAGAAATTCATTCTTTTGCTGCTGACTGCAATACAGATGACCTTCTTTGTGTTCAGATTAAGGTGTGCTTTAAGACTTTTACCATGCCAAATTTTTTAATGTGTTTATATATTTGGTTGCTTATTGGGATTAACCACCAAATTCCACCAATGCTAATAAATTTAAAAGCTATTTTGCAGAACGTATCTCCAGCAATTACACCGGATATTGTGGTATACATAGATACTATAACTATTGTTTTTGAGGAAGCTTCAAAGAGTGGACTTCCCTCATCATTACCAATTGCATGTATTGAAGCTGGAAATGATCACAGTTTGCCAAATCTAGCCCTCAGGTTGTTTTTTATTCTAGGTATCTTAATGTACTCTAATTTGTTGGTTGAACTGCATTTTCCATGGTTAATTCAGTTTGCTTACACTTGCTGGAGGTTGTTTGCACATCATTGATAAATGTTCTTGAGCAGTATGTTATTTGATTGGACAAATCCCAACCAGTCAGGCTAAGGCCAAGACTGGCGTACAATGTGGCTTTACTTCAGGAAAAGTACTTTATATTTACATGAAAAATAAATTTATTTTACTCTTGCCTTTTTTTTCCAGTTTACTTGTCCATTCATTCTCACTCTTTTAGTTCAACCATCTTGGAGTGGGCAGAGGCTACTTTTATCTCTTCGTGGTAACTTAGTGAGTGATTCGCTAGCATTTTATGGTTCAATTAATAATTGTTTTGAAATTGTTGGACTGATGCATGACAATACTTCTGACTTGTGATTTTGATGTGAGCTTCTAGTCTACAAGCAGCCTGAGGATCATCATCTACAAAACGCTCACAATGCCTTTTTCTGATATATATCTAGAAGAAAAACCATAAGAGCATGCTCTTAACACTCACGTTTTACATGGAATAGAGCAAAGGCAGAAAATAGATTGTTTGCAATAGCATGCAGTATATGTGTGATATATGGAATGACCAAGTAAATTATGAATTAAGCTTCTTCATTACACTTCTTTTAATTTATAGAAATGACCTCTTTTTTAACATTAGTTTGGATCATAACCCTAAAATTATTTGTGTAAATTTTGAATTGTGAGTGCATGCACAGATCACTTATAAAAAATTTGGTTCACGAATTTCATTCTTTATCATGAACTTATTGAAAATTTCCCATGGCAGGAGAGGTGAGGAGCACTCATTCATTCTCAAACCAGCATCCTTTGTGAAGGATTCCAAAGTTCACAGAGAAAGACTATCCCCATCATTAAGTCTGCATCTTGTACCAAATACTGTGGAAGGCAGAAGTGCATTGAATGTTGACCAGTATGCAATTATTGTATCTTGTCGCAGTAACTACACTGGTATCCATTATTTTTGTGGTTTGCTTCATCATCTAAACTTCTATAAGTAATTGTTTTTTTACTTTCACCAACCTTTTGTTTCATGCTTTGTGTTGAATGTAGAGTCAAGACTCTTTTTTAAGCAGCCAACTAGTTGGCGACCGCGTAACTCAAGGGATCTTTTGATCTCTGTTGCATCTGAAATGTCAGGACAATCTTCTGGACCCAATGAGAGAGTCTCCCAGCTTCCAGTTCAGGTTGTTCTTGTTTTTTTGTTAATTTATTGAATATGTTTCTTTCTTCCTCTTCTGAAGCTGTTGTCAAATTCCCAGGTTTTAGCTTTACGGGCTTCAAATTTGACATCTGAAGATCTAACTCTGACGGTTCTGGCTCCTGCCTCATTTACTTCACCTCCATCAGTGGGGTCCTTGAGTTCTTCACCGACAACACCAATGAGCTCATTTGTTGGTTTGCCCGAGTCTACAGGTATAATAACTGGTGAGAAATATTGCTCTGCAGTGCAGGCACTGACCTCTGTGACTACCACTTCAGAAATTATCGAACAGTCTTCTCCCATATCTGATGTTATTTCGAGTACAGGCATGGGTTGTACACATCTGTGGCTGCAGAGCAGAGTTCCATTAGGGTAATGTATCTCACTCTTAAGCTTATTTCTTTTTCGGGATCTGATTGGACAGATTTTTACAGCTTAGGTGATTATACAGATGCGTTCCTGCTCAATCTACGGCTACTATTAAGCTTGAGCTACTTCCCTTGACTGATGGGATAATTTCCCTGGACACTTTACAGATAGATGTTAAGGAGAAAGGTATCATCTACTTACACTTGTCATGGATTTCATAAAATTTTGGATTATATAAAATTGTTTTGCTTCTCTTTTTTATGTTATCAAAACCTGAACCCTTTCATTAATTATAATGAATTCTCATTTAATCAGTATTTTTTTAAAAAAAAAAAACACCAATTTTGACAAATACTGCCTTACACTCCTTTGAAAGCTGAACCATTCGTTTGTTATAATGAATTCTCATTTACTAATGATTTTTTTTTAAAGAAAGTTAATCAGCATTGATGAATATAGTGCTATCCCCTTCCTCAATAGTATGCATAGTGCGGTATCTCGTGCAAGAATCTCTCTTCTGATATTTTTCTGAGAGTCAAAATTTCTCTGTATTTAAACTACAAGTGGTGGCTATATTACAACTCTTCTGTGAAATGTATATCTTCTTGGTCTCAAATGCTGAAATTTTCTTGTATATAACTTGCAACTCTCACTATCTCTTTAAAAAACATGAAAGCTAATGTCATCTTGTAATGTTATTGATTGTTTTGAGTATTGAAGATAATTATCTATGGTTGGGTCATGGACAAAATGCATTAGCACGTGCCTATTTATCGTTGTTGATCCTTTAAGGTTATGGTATTTGACTGGCCCTGTCTGTTGATGCTTTCAAATATAAGAGTTGGCATCGTATTGGAATAGACATGGTTATCATCTGCTGTTTGCTTATGTTCTCAATTGGAGCTGTACTGTGATAATATTTTGGTTTTTCCGCTCCAAAAGGAAGAGATATTCTATGCACTGCTATAATCTTCATGCTTGCAGGCTCTGCTTCCATCAAGAGCTTAACTTCATGTGGGCAACTACTTTTTTCTGCGCAGGTCTAACCTATATTCCCGAGAACTCTCTAAAGATAAATGCAACTTCCAGCATTTCCACGGGGATCATCTAGAATAGATATATTTGTTAATTTCCATTGCTTACCACGGGTTATCTTCAAACATGTGAAGAGGAGATTCAGAGGGTTGTCGGACATGTACCCCAAATAATGTCTCATGTTGATTTTTTTTTTTTTTTTAAAATGTAATTACAGCCTCAAATAGTGTATCGTAAATCATGGTTTGGAGAAACAACATTTGTCAGAGTGGTGCACTGAACTTTTTCAAGGAAAGGTGGATGTGTGTGGAAGGCGTAGCCTAGGCATGTGCTGCTCCAACTATTTGAGCCAAGGGTTTTTGGCAATGTTACATGTCATATTAGCTTCAAACATGTGAAGAGGAGATTCAGAGGGTTGTCGGACATGTACCCCAAATAATGTCTCATGTTGATTTTTTTTTTTTTTTAAATGTAATTACAGCCTCAAATAGTGTATCGTAAATCATGGTTTGGAGAAACAACATTTGTCAGAGTGGTGCACTGAACTTTTTCAAGGAAAGGTGGATGTGTGTGGAAGGCGTAGCCTAGGCATGTGCTGCTCCAACTATTTGAGCCAAGGGTTTTTGGCAATGTTACATGTCATATTAGTTCCAGTTTTGGAAATGCTTACCATTTGCTTGCCAAAGTATATGGAGACTTGTTTTAAATGCTGCTGCCGTGAACTGTACTTACTGACTACTCGTGCTAATTAAACGCGCTGTAAGTTGTTAGCCGATTTACAAAATGGGTTGGCGATCAGAAAAACTAATCACTCAAGAAATAATTCTCACCCACCGCACAACCATCTCATTTTGTCCCGTTACAAATCTCTTATTGTATTTCTTAACTCGATTCTTCTCGCTTAAACTGCAACTTTTTCCCAGCATCTTTCTGGCTTCCCGTTTCTGTTGCTCCCTCGATTGCTGGCATTAAAAGGAAAAGGAAAGCTAAGGGATATGCTAAAATTACTGTTTATGCTCCATGACCAGGACATAGATTGCTACTAGATAGCGCTGGCCGCATAAAAAACGATGCTTAAATATTGTAAGTGTATTTTTATATCATAGAAAGAAAACTGTTAAAAAAACAAGAAAAACAAATGTCAATCCTCGAGAATCAAAACAATGAAAAATAAAATTAAAATATAAAAAAAAACAAAAAAAGGTAAAAATAATTTTCCGTACACCCGAGTGATGAAATTAAGAAAAATCAAAATTATAGATCCAACAATAAAATTAAAAATAAATTAAAATTTAATAAAAGGATGAAGAATAAAAATTAAAAAGCAAAACATTGAGAGCTCAAATCTCAAATGTCATCAAATATTGAATTGGATGGCAAAATAAAAAATTCTTAAGGCCACAACTTCACAAAAAAATCCAAAACAAAAATAAAAATCAAGAGATTGAGGACTCAATTTGATAAAAAAAATGAAAAAAAAAACTAAAATAGCCTATTTTAAAGCTATGCTCGACTCGATAGGTTGAATTGTGACCCAGAGGACCCGGAGCTTAAGTCAACCTAGTTTTCAGAAGAAATTGGAACAAAGCACAAAAAAAATTGACGCTTATATTTAATTCAAAAGTAAAAAAATCCTCATGAAAAAAAAACTAAATTAGACAAAGTCAAAAAAAAAAAACGTTAGGTAACACATGTTTTTTTCAAGACAAATTGAAAATCCCATGGGAAGTGGAAAAAAAAAACTAAGAAAACATTTAAGGATGAAAAAAAAAGAGTTAGAAAGGAGGGAAAACCCCTAGCAAATTCAGGTGAACCTTTTAAACCCAGGTCAATCCCTTAAAGCCACAAACCCTTAAATTCCACACCTAAGCTCAACTAAGAAACACAATATAAAATAAATTTAATGTTGAAGAGTGAGATAAATTAATTTAATTAAAAAAAATATTTTTAAAAGAGCAAGATCTAACAAAGAGCACCCAAAACATCAAGGCAATACCAAGTCAATTTAATGTTGAAGGATGAAATAAATTAATTTAATTTAATTTTAAGAAATTCCTTTTAAAAGAGGTAGATCAAGAAAAGACAAAAAAAAAAAACCTTAAAGCAACCCATGTTACTCTCAAAAAGTCAGAAAAGTCCTATTGAAAATGAAAAAAAATCAAATGATAAAACAAAACAAAAAGATATTAAAAAAAGAAATAAAAAAAACTAGATACACTCAGGCGAACCTAGTAACCCCGGATTAATATTTCAAACTCACAACTCGTTAAGCTCTAGACCTGTGCTCAATCAAGAAGGTCAACACCGACAAATTTAATGTTAAATGATGAAATCATAAAATAAAATCAAACTAAAAAAATTAAAAATTTAACATGGAAAAAAACCCAAGGAGAATGAAATCAAAAAACAAACTAATTCTATAATCCATTTTAAATAAAATAAATAGAAACTAAAAGAATAGGGAACAAATTAAACATATGAAAAAAATCCATGGGGGATGAAATTGAAAAAAAATCTAATTTTATAAATTATCTCAAATTAAAAAAACACTAATCAAAAGACCAGGGATGAAATCTGAAGAAAAAAAACTAACTAAAAGGCCCAATTTCAAAGATAAAAAAATTTCATTGGGGATGAAATTGAAAATATTTTTTTATATATAAATTATTCCAAACAAGACAAATACTAATAAAAAACCAGGGAACAAATCTAAAGATAAAACTAATTAAAGGGCTGTATTGAAAAAAAATTTATGGATAACAAACTTTCCTAGGATGAGAGAGAAAGGGAGGGAAAATAATGCTCATTGACAATGAACCAGAGGCGGAGAAGAAACACACGTCGCCTGGTCAGGTAGGCACCACTTAAAGGATTCCATCATCGCCTTGGAAGCCACCATTTAGTCACGTATCTTGGCTGCACATGCTGCAACAAATTTTCTAGAGCCCTACACGCCTCCATTTTAATAATTTAAATAATATTATACAGCTGGTAAAAGATGCAACTACCCCTTCATCAATTCGATAATTACTTAAAAACAAAAAGGAAAATACATAAATGTTCTTGCACATCTTTTTTTTTTTGTCTTCTAGTGATAAGTCCATGACTTCACTGTAAAATTAAATCTGAAATGCCAAAAATATCCCCAAATAATACGTATATGTCATTTTGCTTTTAAGGGTAAAAAAGTCATTATATTGTGCCAAAAATTTATGTAAAGACCAATTCGCTCCTAATAAATTCAGAAATGCCAATTGAATCCTTGTGAAAACACAAATACACCCTAAAAAATAACATCTTTCAGTTTTGTTGAGAAGGGCTTAGACGTCATAAAAGTGTTCCAATTCATAGTGATATGAGTCTAAGCACACAGTAAAAGACAACCTTTTAGTTTTTTATCGAATGGATTTGCAGTGTTTTTGTTTTTAATTTGGAGATTTTTATACTTTGGTCAAATTATTTTTTCAATTTAGTCCTATATTATGATGATTAAGAATTGAGCTTAATGATTTGTATTTAAGAATATTTCCGCTTCAGTCATTAAAACAATTTGTTTTTTCAATTTAATCCTATATTATGTTGATTGGAAATTGAGTTTAATGATTTGCTCTGATTTATTTTTTATAAGTTTATTATGGTGAAAAACAAATGTCCTGATATTAAATTGATGTTTGATTTTGCAAGATAAAATTTGATTTTATTGTGTAAAATCAATTAAGACTTGGGGCATCAAATTTGATAGTTAGTCACAATGCAAGGGTTTTTTACAACATTGTTCATTATGCGTCTTTTATGAAGATTTTAGCTTGTGGAATATTTTCATTTTCATTTTAGGTCCTTTTAGTTTGAAAATTTTATGTTTTTTTTATGAATTTTTTTTTATCACAATTCAGCCCCCAAGTTTTGAGAGAAAAAGTAAAAAATCATTAGAAAACATGGGAGGAGAGAGAAAGATTTCAGTTGGTCATATTTTAAAAACTAAAATAGTTGATCTCAGTGTTAACAAATTTTATTTGATTAAATGAGTTCTATTAAAATGTTTTTAGCCCTTCATTTTACTAGAAAAGTAGATTGAGGCTTATGATTTTTTTGACTGATTAAAGGTTGTTTTGAGATTATATATGAGTTTATTTAGTTTTATAGGTGTTTATTATGTGTTTTTAGGTGAAATCAATTGAAAAATGTGTTTTTAGATTATAAAAAAACCTTTACCTCAACTTTCTAGTGACCTTTCTCGTTCTTAAAATCTACATCGTCATCTGCGTTATTTTTATTTTAAATAAAAAACATGAGTTTGGCCTCTTTTTTATGAGCCAGGTGTATTGGCCCACCCATGCCCACACTTTGCATGTTTTTTTCTTTGTTTTATATGTATATTTTCCTATAATTTTAATTTAAATCCATTAAAATATACTAATTAAAAGTTTGTTTGAGATTTTTTTTTATTAAATACCATTTACTTTTTACTTTTTAATTTTAATAAGATGATAGCTTTTTTATTATATTAGTAAGTGTTCTTTTTGTACTGCTCTTTATTTTTTTTAATTTGATCACTTTTCTGCGCATGTTTATTTTTATTGTTGTATAATTAAATAAAAAATAATTTTTTTAAAAAAAATTATTAGACCCAACCAAGTACATGACTAGAGTCACATGTTTGGTGGGTTGACATAGATTGACCAAAGTCAATCAAAAACACCATCGTCTTGATATTTTTTTTAAAAAAAAATGCTAAAACACTTTTGCACTGAATTTTTTAAAGTCAAATAAGGTTTCTATTTAGATTGATTGTGGCGTCCTTGGACTCACTTATATAAAGTCTACCCTAGCTCAATTTAATTTAAAACATGGGCTAGGCAATGGCCCAACCCAACATGTGTTTAATTTTTAATTGAAATTTATTAAAATAAATTAAATAGAAATATATTTATGGTATTATTTTATTAAATACCAAAATATATTTGGGATTTATTTTATCCGATACCATTCATTTCTTATTTTGGTTTTGGATGAGGTTATAATATTTTTTTTAATATGAGCAATCTCTTTTTTTGCACAACCCTCCATGATTTTTTCCTCAAATCTTATTCAATAATTTTCTTGTGCATATTTATTTTTATTATCATTTAATTAAATAAAAATAGATTCCTATAAATAAAGTTATTAAACAATAGAGTTCATGACCTAGATCGTGGGCTTGACAGGTTAACTCGACTAAACCCAAGTTAGTCTAAAACCTCGTCAATTCAATTTTTTTTTTTAAAAAGGCTAAGATGATGTCGCCTTTAATTTTTTCAGGTTCAACTTGGGTTTTGAACCAGTCAACCTGGGTTTTGAACCAATCAACCTTGTCATGTCTGGACTGCCTGATTGACTGAATCATATAAGATGAAATAAAACTAGGTTTGATCTGAAAACCAAATCAAACAAGGGTTGTTAGGGAGGTCTCTAGGTTGACTCAAAGGGTGGTTCAAGTTTAATGATGCTACAAAAAAATTATCCACGATAATGTAAGAGTGATGTATTATTGTTATACTTTTTAATACATATGTATCAGAATTATCATAATATTATTTTTTGTTTAATTTAAACTTTTAATGTTGTCCTGAAACATATTATAATTGAAAAAAGTTAGATGACAATGAAATATATTAATAAGATAAATGAGTTTTAATTAAAACAATATCTTTTTTATTTTTATTTTAAATCATCCAATTTTATTTTTTTATTTTTTGGATTTAGGTTGTTTTATGTTTTTATTAAATAAATGATATAGAACAAAAAAAATTGAAAAAAAAATTAGTAAGAAAATGAGGAATTGTGCTGGAATATTATTTTCTTTCCATAGATTTTAAATTATTATTCTTGTTGACATATATAATGTGAAAATATTGACCGGTGGTAATCTATTCGATGTACAATAACCTTTATTGTCCGTGGTGACGTAGCACTTTGTGTTTTAAAATATATATTTAGAGTCCTTTTGTTTTTATTTTTGAAAAATTGAAATTTTTTTTACTATAATTTTTTTTAATGTTTTTAGATCGTTTTAATATGCTGATGTCAAAAATAAATTTTTAAAAATAATATATATATATATATATATATATTATTTTGATATATTTTCAAGCAAAAAATATTTTAAAAAACAACTGGTATTACACAAGTTTTTAGATGTACAACTCTACTCAAAGTTGTCAATTGTTGTGACCATCCGAGTTTATGATGGGCACAATTTTTTTTTTTTTATTACTAAAGTATTTCAACATTACATTTTAAGCCTATGAAAAAAAAATTCAAAATGATATTTTTAAAATAAACAAATTCCAATCTAAATATCCAAAGATAAATTGATAAATTAACTTTAAATAATTCAATACAAATAGAAAGTCAAACATTTGAAAATAAAGGTGTGTTTGTTTCGCGTAAAAAAATTGATTACTATTTCATGAAATATTTTACTTGTAAAATATTTTTCAATGTTTAGCTTGAAAAATATTTCTACATAAATAGCTTTACATGTAAATATTTTTAGGTGGAAGAGAAGAAGGAAATAGCTATTGTGGTGGCGGGGGAGGTGGTGATGGTGAGATGGTCGTAATGGTGGTACATGACTATGGTGGTTGTGAGATGATGGTAATGGTAGAGGAGGTGGTCGTTATGGTTGTGGAGGAGGAGGAGGAGGAGGAGGAGGAGGAGGTGTTGATGACATGATGATGATGATGATGATGGTGATGGTGGTGGCGAGATAGTCGTGGTGATAATAAAAAAGGAGATGGTGGTGGTGAGCTGAATGTGATGATTAAAATAGTTGGATGATATTATAAGTAAATTACTGTTCGTAAAATATTTTACAGAACTTCATGAGCTGAAAATATTCTTCAACAAATGAATGAAGTTTGGAAATTGATTGTAAAATATTTTACTTTGACAATTTTTTTTGTAAAATATTTTATAAGAAACAAACAGTGACAAACTTTCTAAAAACAAAAACAGAAAAAAAATTAGATGTAGTAATATAAATAAAAATAGGTAAAAATTTGAAATTAATGCCTCGAACGAATAAACTTTTGGTGTTTCCATTAAGATAATAAAGTATAAGAGAAGGTAGGCCGAGAAACTTTAGAGATTAAAAAAAATATTTTTTTTATATTTCAACTGGTATTTAACTGAATGAATTAAGATTTAACTAAGATGGTATTTATCTTTTTTTTTATTTCAATTTTGAAAATATAATGAAAACATGAGATGGTATTTGACTTTTTTTTATTTCATATTTGAAAATATAAGATGGACTAAGATTTAAGATTTAATTGAGGCGATTGTTTTATTCCTTTTCTTAAATATGATGAAAAATATGAGATGGGTCATAATTTAACAAAGATGATATTTAACTCATTTTTTATTCCATTTTCGAGGATATAATGAGAAATACGTGTCGTTCCTATGGTAATGAAAAAACGCCGGTTCTGGTGTTATCTTATTTATTAGCTCCCCGGTTTTTTTATAAAAAATTATACGTTTATTATCGTTGCTAATTTTCTAATCATTTGATTAAGATAAAATAAATTTAATAAACCCTGTCGGGAATATAACCCGAATCTTTTTATTTATTTGAAACATGTTTATGATATCTAGATTTTATAGGAAAAAGCGTAGCGCATGCATGTATCAAGTGGAATGCTAGACTGCTAGTGGTATTACGTAATGGGGGGTTTTTTTTTCCTTTATTATTTTGATTATTAATTATTATTATTATTATTATTACAATTACATGCATTATACTTATTAGAAAGATTTATGTTTTTTAATTATTGGGTTAATCTTATATTTGATTTCTATACTGTTAATATGTTTTTAATATTGTCCTTCTACTCTCTGTTCAGTTAGTTTCTCTCCTAAGAAAAAGTTTTTAATATGGTCTTTTAATTCAATTTAGTGCTAATTTTGGACAATGTGTAAAAGACGAGGACAATATTAAGAGATTCTCTTAATTAGAGGGATGGATCAAGTAACAAAAAAAGAGTGAGGGGGCATGTTAGGAAAACGTGAAGAGTACAAGGAATTAGAGGGGACAATTAAGTAAATAAAAGAGTAGAGTGGGCATATTAGGAAAATGTGAAGAGTACAAGGAGTAAAATGTATGATTGATTCTTATTACTATTATCCAAGAGCTGCAGCAGACATTTCCTGGTCTTAACTGATTAAATATGAAAAATAGAAGACAATTGCATTTTGTTGTCTGTCTAAATAGGTTCCGTTGTTCTTAAAAATAAAAACTTTCAAAAAGGGGACCTTCATTTTTGATCTACTTGATGGTGATCTCGCTTTTTTTCCTTTTCTTTTTTCAATTGGGTTTGTGGGTATTGAAGAGAAATTGCTAAATTTGAAACCATTTTTTGGTTGTGGGAAGGGGGAGGGGGGGGATTTGGGGGCTGGTTTGATGAAAAATGGGTTTTGGTGTTTAGGGTTTTTGAAGAGGAAAGGAGAGGATGGGATTAGGTAGTGAAGAAGGTAAAGTGAAGTCTTCTTGGGATGTGTGCAAATCGAAGGAGAGGAAGAAGAAGAAGAAAGATGGTACAGAGGCAGGGTGTTGGGTCAAGTTGAGGTTTATAGGAAGCTGCATTTCTTCAAGATCCAAAGTTGATAGCTCTGTTAGTGGGACTAGTACCCATTTTGGTAATTCCTATTTCTCTCTCTTTTTTTTTTTGGGTTTGACCAATGTGGATTAATTGTTTTTGTTCTTTTAGCTTGTCAGTTTGGATTGGCTTAATTTTCTTCCTGGAATGGTTTTTCAAGCAAGAATGGTTTTGAAACAGAATGTTTAGTCTGTATATTGTATATGTAGCTAAGAATAGTGACCCCAGAAGGAGCTAACAGCAGCTTTTTAACTTTTGGAACCAATGACTAGCTGCATGAATATCAAGCCTGACTTGGCTGTGAGGTCCATGGACAGGGTGAAAGTTTTTATATGAAAAGTTAGATTCCTTAGATTTTCCAAAGCTGCTTCAGGTCATGCTAGACACAAATTGTTTTAGTTCCGGCAGTGTGTTGCGAGTATGCAGAATTACTATTTGAAGAGTCATGCACAACAGTTTTTTTGTTTATTGTAACTTCTCGAGCTTGGGAAACTGGTATTTTTAAGTTCAAGTAGAAAATAAAGGAACGAAATTTTTACTTATTTGTACTTCAGGCATTTATTTACTCGATTGAGTTTGATGTTTTTGGTTAGATTTGGTTCTTTCATTTCTCTTTACCTTGTTGTTCTCGGTCAGAACTTTGCTCACCAAAATAAATGTTTGGTATCTTGATTTCCTTGTTAATTGTTTCATTATAACAATTATGTTCCTCGTTTCCAAAGCCAGTCTTGACTAAGTCTTAACCTTTTAATGATACAAATATTTCTGATTAAAGTATATAGAACTTGCGTTTTTATTTTCTTCAAAGAAGTAAATTTCTTCTTATTTGTTTTTGAAAACATAACCTTAATTCGATTAAGCATCATCCCAAATTTGTGGTCAAAAGATGTCTATAGTTCATTGCTTTAGCAGAAAGTGGGACCAGCTGTTTCGACAGTGTATTTGAAACAAATTCTTCAAATGATTGCAGCCATGTCCTGAATTTCAGAAAAATGGCTTTGAGCTCAGAATAATAGTAAGTATGCTAGTGGTGGTTGAATGATATATGAGTTGGCATTTGTGTAATGAAAACATTCTATTGGTCATAATGGCGGTAAAGATTGGGTTGGTGAGGGATCTAGCTGCCCTATGGATTTAATGAAAATCTTACCAGGTGACGGATGCTTTATTTCAAAAGCATTTTTGAGAGGGGCTGTGTGAGGTTGGAAGAATGACTATTATGTTCAGTTTAAATAGCCGAGTGAGGGAAACAATGATTTTCATATGTGGATTTCAAGTCGAAAGAAACCATAATTATCTTTACATGCATATATGGTATTACCGTGTGCTTTCTTTTGTTCCATTTACATTGAATATACATCTAAATGCTACATTGTAGTTTATTTTTCATTTTTTTTTTCTCTTGTACCATTTTAATTATGATCTGGGTTGGGTGTTCCCGTATCTTTTTCAAACTTGAACACACTGGCATCCAGTTTAGCGTTCCACTGAAAAGCTCTCAGGTGTACTTGTATCTGGAAGGACTTTTGTAGTGTATAGTGCTATACTTGGCTATTCCAATGTTATGATTATCATCCCTCTAGATTTCATTATGCAGTAGTCTGTATGCTAATAGGGTAAGTCTGTGAATCAACAGAAAGTAAATCCACGAATGATACAAGCATAGACCAACCAGCTGCTCCTGTTGTTTCAACCTCAACCACAAGTAATACAGAAAGTAACTCATCCACTTCCAAACTTGAAGAGGAGCTTAAAGTTGCTTCCCGACTAAGGAAGTTCACATTTAATGATCTCAAGTTTGCGACAAGAAATTTTAGACCTGAGAGTCTTCTTGGTGAAGGTGGCTTTGGTTGTGTTTTCAAGGGATGGATTGAAGAAAATGGAACTGCTCCAGTGAAACCTGGTACTGGCCTCACTGTTGCTGTTAAAACCCTTAATCATGATGGGCTCCAAGGTCATAAAGAGTGGCTGGTATGGGACATTTCTAAACTATTTACTTCACATATAAATATTCACTATTATATTTTTGTCTTTTATCATTTTCAATAACTTTGTTTTCCAACCATTCAAATATCTTGCTCCTAGGTTTGCTTTTAATTGTTGAATCTGTGTGGCAGGCTGAAGTGAATTTCCTTGGCGATCTTGTTCATCCTAACCTGGTTAAACTGATTGGCTACTGCATTGAAGATGATCAAAGGCTGCTGGTGTACGAGTTCATGCCTCGAGGAAGCTTGGAGAACCACCTGTTTCGAAGTATGCAACTACATTTTGCCTTTCTAGTTGCCCCCCCCCTTCTTCCTTAAAAGTTTTTAGAATGTGCAGTGAAAAGTTGTTCCCTCTACCCTTTTTCTCCACAGCAATGGATACATGTCTATTTATCTGAGGATGAATGTATTCTAATTACTCTGTAGAGACTGTTTTTTAATGTTGGATGAAGTTCTTGGCAAAGTGATTCACATCCATGCTAGATTTAGCTAAATAACAAACACCACATGAAAATAACTTGATGGGAAGAATAACTTGATCATGGGTGGTGAAACTCAGGATGAGGTGTGAAATTTTTGAATTCTGTCATGTTTAACTCAGGCCATAAAGTTATGAAAATTCTAGCAAATCATCGTATCTGCATCAGGTTTTGCAGGCTATTTTTTGCACTTCCAAGTTAACAATTGATTTTGGAAAGTAACGTAATGAAACAACTGAATTTTAAACAATAGAGCTGTTCTATTACCCTGTCATATTTATGATGTTGACACGCAGAAACTTTGTCTTACATCGTATTAACGCTGTCAAGTTTTGCCTTTGTGTTCACACAATTTGCATATTAAACATCATACATCTTTTATGTTTCTTTCTAATGGCTATTTCATATGCAGGGTCCCTGCCTCTTCCATGGTCCATAAGAATGAAAATTGCTTTAGGTGCTGCCAAAGGTCTTGCCTTTCTTCATGAAGAAACTGAAAGGCCGGTGATTTATCGTGATTTTAAGACCTCCAATATCTTATTAGATGCGGTACACAATTAAATTCTAGCAATTTTTTCTCCTTTTCTTCTTTGTATTTTATTATGGTGCATCCTACTAATAATATTCTATGTCAGGATTATAATGCCAAGCTTTCTGATTTTGGACTTGCCAAAGATGGTCCTGAGGGAGATAAGACCCATGTATCAACCCGTGTGATGGGAACTTATGGTTATGCGGCCCCAGAGTATGTAATGACTGGTAAGCATGATTTTCTCTTCATCCCTTACATTTCTCAACTTAATTTGATTTCCTGAAAACTTAGATATGTGTGTTTAGCTTTTTTTATAGCTGTAATTGCTTGTGTTATGTGCACAGTCCAGTACGCGCTGGGATAAGCTTAAAAGCTTTTCTGTATGAATTAGTAGGATTAGCTTTTGTATCTGTTATCTGCATGTACCAACGTGTTTACATATTTCAGTGCCACAGTTAAACTAAACTCCATGCGAGGGCAACAAATTTGGCTAGGGAGGATTTGGGGTAAGGGAAGGGAAAGGTGGGGTTAGAACCACAACCTTTGTTTGGTTCTCATTTCAGTAGAGGGAAGGGAAGGATTAGAAGGGTCCATACCCCTCATATAGTAAGAACTATCAAACCTCAAATTGGGGAGTTGAAAGCAATAAAATATTTAACTCAGTTTCTCTATTCTTAAATAACAAAAAACCCTTAATTTAAAATTAGAAAAGAACTCCATCCCCCTCGTTAAAAATTTCTTTTTTTTTAGTTATCTCACCTATATTAAGTCCTACATTGCCTCCCCTTCCCCTCTCTTCAATTGACACATCCGAACAAGATAACGGGTCAATCCTACCATTCCATCTTTTCTGTACCTTTACCAATCTTTATGCCCTTTACCCTTTTCCATTCCAGCACACTGGGCATCAAATATTGATTGTAACTAAAAATTAGAATGTTCAAGGACAATTTGTTTTTCTTTGGCCCAATGGCTGGCTTACACTATAATAGGTAGCCCTTCCAATAAGACTGAGCAGTAGAATTAGATTCCAAGTCTCTCGATACAATGGTCAGCGACTTTAACAACTAAACTAAGAAGCTTCTTTATGGATGGTGACTTATTCTCCATATTGGGTAATTTTTTGGTTCTAGATAATAGATAAAATTGCCAAACAATATTGGATTTGCATGTCTCTGTAGTAGGTATTCATTGTATGCAGTCCAATACTATGATGTAACTCCAGGTAGTCAGTCCTGTTCATATTAGGGAGGAAAGATATACAGCATTCTGTTGGTCAATATGATCATTTCATCAACTAGCTACCTTTCACTCCTAATGACATGAGCTTGGAGTTAGAGTCCCTTTCTTTTATCCTGTCTTTTCTTTGAATCTTTGAATACCTGCCTTTTACAATTCCCAGATGCAAGCAAACTTATCTTGTAAAACATGTACTCTTTTTCAAACCTTTTAAAGCTAAACAGGCTACACTTATGTCAGGACATCTTACTTCAAGGAGTGACGTCTACAGTTTTGGTGTGGTCTTGCTTGAAATGATAACTGGCAGAAGATCCATGGATAAGAACCGACCTAATGGAGAGCATAACCTTGTTGAGTGGGCGAGACCACATCTAGGGGAGAGAAGAAGATTCTACCGGTTGATAGACCGTCGGCTTGAAGGTCACTTTTCAATAAAAGGTGCCCAGAAAGCTGCACAGCTAGCTGCTCATTGCCTTAGTAGGGATCCTAAAGCCAGGCCTCTAATGAGTGAAGTGGTCAACGCATTGAAGCCTCTGCCCAACCTCAAGGACATGGCAAGCACATCATATTATTTCCAGACCATGCAAGCTGAACGGGTTGGATCCAGCCCAAATGCGAGAAATGGTGTCCGCTCACAGGCTGGATTGTTATCTAGGAACGGGCACCAACAAAGGAGTCTTTCAATACCACATGGTTCCCATGCTTCCCCTTATCACTATCAATACCCCCATAAATCTCCAAAACCCAATGGTAAACCATAGCAGCACAGGATCATTGAAGTATGTGCTTCTTTTAGCCACCTCTTTTCATTCATTTCTTTTTTCACCTCTGTTCTCAGTATAGATGTATTTTCTGTGAAAGCAATTGTTCTTGGACAACTTTGAAGGCAATGGAGGAACATGCCTCTTTGTGTTGTATTTAGAATGATGACCTTCCCACAGAGGGTAATGTTAAGGACAGGTGAAGCTCATGGCGCAAAATATCTGTCAGTCATGTTTCACTGCAGTCAGGAAAATGTTTAAAGATTATTAGCTCCTATACCCGATTGGAAAAATTTTCCGTTATAGTTCCTATCTGTTGACTATTTAAGTCGTGGCCACATAGTAAAAAAATGACGAGAAATATGCAGGTAAGAGTTTATGGTTTTGTTTGTTTAGATAACCTTCAAGGCGCTTCTTCCAGTATACGAGCAGTATAATGGCCAAGACTCCAATATGAAACTGTTGCTACGGGCAGAATGGGTGATAACTAGTCTGGGGTGGGCAGGCAGTGCTGCTAGGGAGCGAAACCCCCCAACGCAGCATGCGAATGACTTTGCAGAGACTCCAAGGAGTCGAGGCGTGAGGATTGAGATGAATTGGGGAATTGGAAGGACGTGTGATTCCCATTGAAGGTATGCAAACGGAACCTAGTCTTTCCTGTTACCAGGTCATCCTACCTTAGGGCCTGACAGCCTTCTGATGTTTGATGTTTCTGCTCGTAATAATTCAATGTTATTCAGCCATTCAGACTGGAATAAATTGCCTCTTTCAATAAATAAAAAAAAAAAAACGCGGACAAGTGGTTGAAAGATCATAGCATATCAGACCTACCATCCATTTTAATAAGCATTTGCGTAAGTAAGGTTTATTTATGTATGGACAACACATGTAATTATGTTAGGGTCTCAGCCTGGAAGACCGCTTCTTGACATCTAGCTAAATGTGCAGAAATGATTCTCGATCCATTCCAATATGATGTATTTCATGCAAATGCTAATTCATCACCTTGTCAGTTGCTCTTTGGATGTGCTCTCAAAGATCTTATCGGCATTTTCAACCTCAAATCCATCTCGCCCGTGAAACTCCTTGAGCAGTTGAAGATGGTGATACAAGTTATTACCTCGTAATTGAGCACAAAAAACTCATTTCATTTTTTACACTGGCAGACTTATGAAGATCATAAGCTTCAATATGGTAGTGATCTTAATAGCAGTGGCCAACCACATTTGAGAATCAACAGTAAAGTCATTTCAAGCAGAACATAAGGGAGTTTTTTACCTCTTCCTTGGGTAGATTTTTATATTGAGGCAACACAAGGTGTTCGGCAACCTCAAAGAAATCATTCAATTGTTATCAAACCTCTGTAGAAAGAGAAAGACTAAAAGGGTCTTTGAGAGTGTGGTAGTGGTTGCTTTTCAAAGTGCTTTTTATTCCAAAACACATTAAAATAATATATTTTTTATTTTTTTAAAATTATTTTTGACATCAGCACATCAAAATGATATGAAAACATATTAATTTTAAAGAAAAAAAATTAAATTTTTTTTAAAATTTTTCAAAAGCACTTTCCAACCGCAGTGCCAAACACTGCCGTAACAATAACTAAAACAACAAATTATACTTGATCCATGACAATAAAAAACTATAGATGAAGTCACTCCACAATTTCTCATAAAGGTCATTATTTATGTATGGTCCAAAGACGGGTGAAAAACAAATTCAACTAGTGTTCGTTGATGAAATTGTGTTGTCTGCAGCGAACCAGCGTTTGCTGTTGAAATTGTGTTGTCTGCAGCGAATCAGCGTTCGCTGCTGAATTGTGTTGTCAGCAACGAATGAGTTTTCACTACCGAATTGTGTTGTCAGCAACGAATCAGTGTTCGCTGCCGAATTGTGTTGTCTGCAGCGAATTAATTTTCGCTGCCGAATTGTGTTGTTTGCAATGAATTAGTTGCGCTACCGAATTGTGTTGTCTCAAGCGGAACAGTTTTTGCTGCCGAATTGTGATGTCCCAGTGAATTAGTTCGCTTACAATTTTGTGTTTTAGCGAATCAGTTCGCTGATGAGAGTTTATGTTGTAACGAACCAGTTTGTTGACGAGTCTGTGCTTCAGCGAATCAGTTCACTGACGAGTTGTGTTGCAAATAATCGGTTCATCGATGAATCTGTGTTTTGACAAATCAATTTCGTTGACGAGTCTGTCATTAGTTTTGCTAACAAATTTGTATTCCAGCAAATCAGTTCACTGATGAGTTTGCATTGCAACAAATCAATTCGCTGACAAGTTTGTGTTTCATCAAATCAGTTTTGCTGATGAGTCCATGTCGCCAATTTTCGTTGACAAATGGTATGTCACCAGCGAGTCAGTTTTGTAGACGAATTGCATGTCACAAGCGAATCAGTTTCGCTATTGAATTTTGCATCACCAGTGAAGCAATTTCATTGTCGATTTTTTGCGGCAGACTCAAATGTCAGAAATGATGTAAATGCTTATAACGATCTCATTGTATGATTGTGTAATATGTGGAACACTTGAATGTGAACATGTGTATTTTTGGAAAATGTATGGTGACGAGTTATGTGATTATCAAATACAAATGTACTGATTGTGATCTTTTTTATTTATCAAATGTATGAAATTTTATAGATCAAAACAAAATTAAGTTAGAAACCAGCAAATCAGAATATACAAGCATGTACATAGGCTAGGAGAACAGGCTCTCTTAAACAAATACTATTACATTACAAACTAAAACATAGCCTAACTAACCGCTACATAAGCAGCGCTGCAGAAAGCAGCAAATTACCCCAAAAAATACCAACAAGAACCCAATGCCTAGACATATAGGCAACCCGCAGCACCAACCATCAGCAGGGGACAAGCTGAATGACCCAAAACAAGACTACATAAAACGCATCAAGGACCACAGCACCGTGATGGCCATAGATCGAACAAAGTGCAGCCATAATGGAAACAACCTCTGTAGCACAGGCCACAACTGGACGCATGCCAGCAGACAACAGCAAGGCTCCTCCTCTGAGAAGCAATCATCCGTGAGGAAAGCCAACCTGCAATACAGCAGAAAACAGCAACAACCAGCAGCAGGAAACCAGCCCGCCAAGCTGGACGCAACAAACCAACTGATTGTACAGAGCAACCAGAGGAACCAGCAGCCCACTTCAAGAGATTGAGCCGATCAAACAGCTTCAAGAAGCACAACACATCAGGCTGCATATAGCAGCATCAACAGCCACTCCAGCAGCAAGGAGAGGGAGTAGCAAACCCAGCAGCAACTGTACAGAAAGGGCAGCAAATGAACCTGCATATAGCAGCAACAAATAGCAGCAAAACAGCACCTCATGAAATCAGCTATTCGATGGATTGGTGACTGACTCCTCTTCATAACCCAGGTACTTCTCAGCACCCAGACCCTGTTGTCGGGAAATCGAGAAATCTTTTCTCTAGTCTTAGAAGTGGTAGGAAATTTCCTACCCCTTCTATTCTGTAAAGTTTATTCTGCTGGATTTTCAGAGGGTGTAATAGCCCTCTGAACCATCATGAGGTGACTCACCTCATGAAATCAGCTATTCGATGGATTGGTGACTGGCTCCTCGGTTGCCGATTGCTTGTGGATGGCCCTTTTTGGGTTTGTAACTCTGCCTGCTGGGTTGGCCAGTTCTGTACGCTTTCCTTGCGGGGTTTCTCTGGTTGTGTCATGGTTGTTGCTGCAGATTCCAACTGCTTTGTTTGGTCTACTGCTATAGTGTGCTTTGTTGGTTTGCTAGAAGTTGATTTGCAGCTGTTATGTGCTGTGATATTGTTTAACTTCTGGAGGGAAGTCTGGTCAGTTGGCTTCTTGCGTCCAGCTTGTTGGTCCTTCTGTTCTTGGATACTTTTCCGGCACGCCTGCTGGGACGTGTCTGCTGTGGATGTGTCCCTAGCTTTGCCTGACTGCTTTGCTGTGTGTCCTACGGGTTTTTGTTGTTGACTGCTGTTTGAAGTCCTGTTCTTGCTAACTGAGGCTGCTAATGCTTTGGGTGGTTTGCCTAGCTGCTTGAAGCTAGTTGTTGGAACTGGACTTCGTTCCAGTCCTATGGTGCTGCCACTATTGTTGGTTGGGTTTGTTGGTTCAGGCTGTTGCTGAGTATTGTATGACCCGGTTTTTGCTGGTTTGTTGCTACTTCGGCTGCTTGTTGCTGCGCTCTACCCACCAGGTGGTTTCTGTAGCTTGTATTTTCATTTTGAGTTTGCTGCGTTTTGAAGGTGCAAATAGATGGTGTCCCGTTGATGGATGTGCATCCTAGTCAGCGGTGGTTACTGCTATATGCTGTATACTTCTGGGTTTGTTTCAGTGGAATACTCCTAGTATGCTAGAGTAGCTGTGTGGTTTCCTCTCTTGCTAGTGTTGCTGCTTTTTGTAGCTTGGTTTGCTATGCTCTTTGAAGCTGGAAGCTGGCACTTCTGCTGGCTTTTTTTCCTGGTCTGTTATGTGATCATTGATGTGTTAGGTGGTGCGACCGAGATCGGATCATCGACCGAGTAAGGACACCCTATTGAAGGAATAGGTAGGTGATTTCCACCCCCCTTCTAGCGTAACGTTAGCTTCTGAAGTGAATTTATTACGAAGGATCTATTGTTGTGCTTTATGGAATGCTAAACTGTCACAAATGGTTGTATGAGTATTACAAAGGATCTACTGTTGTATTATACTGAATGTTAATTGTCACGAATGGTTGTATGAGTATTACAAAGGATCTACTGTTGTATTATACTGAATGTTAATTGTCACGAATGGTTGTATGAGTATTACGAAGGATCTATCGTTGTATTATGTTGAAGGTTATTTGTCACGAATGTTTATATGAGTATTGCGAAGGATCTATTATTGTACTATACATAGTGATAAATTGTTACGAATTTTTATAAGTATTATGAGGGATCTATTGTTGTATTGTACTGTATTGAACATTAACTATCATGAATGGTTGGATGAGTAATACAAAGGGTCTACTGTTGTGTTATACTGAATGCTAAACTATCATGAATGGTTGTATGAGTATTACAAAGGATCTACCGTTTTATTATATTGAATGTTAATTATCACAAATGATTGTATGAATATTACGAAGGATCTATCATTGTATTATACTGAAGGTTAATTGTCACGAATGGTTGTATGAGTATTTTGAAGGATCTACCGTTGCATTATACTGAATGTTAATTGTCATGAATGGTTGTATGAGTATTACGAAGGATCTACCGTTGTATTACACTGAAAGTTAATTGTCACGAATGGTTGTATGAGTATTTCAAAAGATCTACCATTGCATTATACTGAATGTTAATTGTTATGAATGGTTGTATGAGTAATATAAAGGATCTATCGTTATATTATGTTGAAGGTTATTTGTCGCGAATGTTTATATGAGTATTAAGAAGGATCTATTATTGTGCTATACATAATGCTAAATTGTTATGAATTTTTGTATGAGTATTACGAGGGATCTATTGTTGTATCGTATTGAACATTAACTATCATGAATGGTTGGATGAGAAATACGAAGAGTTTACTGTTGTGTTATACTGAATGTTAAACTGTTATAGAATGTTTGTTTGTGTATTACAAATGATTTATTATCGTGTTTATTGAACATTAAACTATTATGGAACATTCGTACGAGTATTACGAAAGGTCTACTATTATGTTATAGTGAATGTCAAATTATTATGAATCGTTTGAATAAGCATTTCAAAGGATATATTATCATGTTATAGTGATTTCATAAACCGCCTTTGGGATGTTTGATTGGTTGATGATTAACTACGGCTAATGACATCCTAAGTGGATGACCGAGATGAATAAATGATTAGCTTCAGCTAATGGCCTCCTAAGTGGATGACCGGGATGAACAAATGATTAGCTTTGGCTAATGGCAACCTTAGTGGATGACCAGGATGATAAATGATTAGCTTCAGCTAATGGCATCCTGGGATGGATAAATGATTAGCTTAAACTAAAGGCTTCATAAGTGGATGACCGGGATGGATAAACGATTAGCTTCGGCTAATGGAATCCTAAGGGGATGACCAGGATGTTAGTTTCAAGAATTGACGCGTTCATGTGTACTATGTTTTGTATATACAATGTATATGAAATAATTATGATTGTTATGCTTTAAACAAAGAATAACGTTAGTTTGGTTAATGGTATTCGAGATGGATGACCGGGTTTGAGTATTGTAATTAGCCTCGGTAATGGATGAATTATTAAGGGTGATATTTACATAAGAAAGGAGAAATGAAAGAATTATGCTCTTTTGGTCCATGAATGAAATGTAACGTTAATATTGCTTTATTATGTTTTTTTAAATTGCTTATAATGCTTGAAATTACCTTATGCTGTAACAGGGACATCATACCAACATGGTGCGTAAGGAAATTTGTTTCGCGGCTTACACATTTTGAAAAGAATATATATTCGCATGTTACGGGTGATATAAGTTCCGTATGAACAGACGTATTAATCGCTTAATTAGTCGTCCGACCCCTTATGTAAAGACTTGTAATGAAAAATTGAAATGGGACACGGATGTGTATGTGCGAACATGTAGATATGACATGTATGAATGAATATATGCATGTGATATTCTTCTTATGAGGATGTTATATTGTGAAATTACATGAGGTCAGGATAACGAAAGTACTAGTTGTGTAACTTGCTGTTCGACACTCTTGTATGAACTCGTGATGATAATGAGACTAGAATAAGAATGTGAATTTATGATTATGTCAATATGATGTAATGTAAACTTATGAGTATGAAAATATAATATTGTGGGCATGTGTATTGGGAATCTGTTTTATAGGAATGTTGATTTACATTATCCTATGTGAATTGTGCCTTGTTAATGAATGGAATGCAATTATAAATCTGCAGAATGATATGGTGAAAAACATCTAGAACCTGATGATTTATATATAAAAAATCTCCATCGATTTTGGCATTGAAAAAGCCAAGTCGTTACAATATATATGTGTGGAAATAATCTTTGATGATGCATAGAGATAAAAATATAATAAGTAATGGTCTTGTTATGTATCAAGAGGTGCAACCAGAATTGGATCTTTGACTAGGCGAGGACATACTATGAGGGGAGTAGGTAGGTGATTTCCACCTTCATCTCGTTCTATTAAACTCTCAAAGTACTCTTGTATAGTATTGCTATCCGAATTTAGTTGTTTAATTTATTCATGAATTGTAAAGAATATTGAGATTAGCTTTGGCTAATGATATCCATGTTGGATAACCAAGAATGAATGATAAGATTAGCTTTGGCTAATGGTATCCATATTGGATAACCGAGAATGAATGATGAGATTAGCGTTGGCTAATAGTATCCATATTAGATAACCAGGAATAAATGATGAGATTAGCTTTGGCTAATGTCATTTATGTTGGATAGTCGAGAATAAATACTGAAGATTAGCTTTGGCTAATGGTGTCCATGTTGGATAACCAGGAATGAATGATAAGATTAGCTTTAGCTAATGGTATCCATGTTGGATAACCGAGAATGAATGATGAGATTAGCGTTCGTTAATAGTATCCATATTGGATAACTAGGAATAAATGATGAGATTAGCTTTGGCTAATGACATCCATGTTGGATAGTCGAGAATAAATACTGAAGATTAATTTTGGCTAATAGTGTCCATGTTGGATAGTCGGGGATGAATGATGAGATTAGCCTTGGCTAATGGCATCCATGTTGGATAACCGAGAATAAGCACTAAAGATTAGCTTTGGTTAATGATATCCATGTTGGATAGCCGAGAGTAAATGATGAAGTTAACTCCGGTTAATGGGATCCATACTAAGATCACTGATAACAAGTGTTGTGAACCATCTCATTTGAAAGTATTTATTGATATGTTGAAGTAAAGAGTATAATGTGTCATTTATAATCGAAATTAATGTTTAAAGGATCATATACAAAATTGATCATAGTTAGGAATGAATATTTATGAATGAAATAATTCTATATGTACAAGGATTCTTAGACCATAATACATGTCATCGGTTGTTATTGAACATAGCTTGAATAAAATAATGCGGCATAAGATTGTACAAAGATGTGAAGTAAAATATTAAAGATAGACTCAGTAGGAAGTTATTAATGAGAACCTACTTTATTAAATATTAATCCAATCACGATTATATGTCCATTGTTCAATTATATTATAAGAAATTTGTATGCACTTACATCAAGTTTGATTTGTAATAGGAACTCTCATGACCATGACGTTTAGCAATCTCATAATAATTACCTTGTAATAATCTATGTAGTAGTACAAATAGACAACTTGCATTTTGTAAAACTTTATGATGTTGATATTCAAATTTATGACATGTAAATTATGGTGTGTTTACTTCATGTTAAGAACGTAATGAACATGTATCTTCCTTTTGCAGTACTATCATATCCTATATATATATATATATATATATATATATATATATATATAGCTTACATAGATTCTTAAAGATGCTTGGTTATTGAAATGATAGATGGTATCTTGCAATGCATAGTTCTATAAAGTTAAGAATAGAATTCAAGAATCGTTTCGTTATACCTTATATAAAGGACTATGACAAAACAAATACCCTCATTTCCTACTCATTACGAATAAGTATTATATCAAAATCAATTAAATTTTATGGGTTATTACAGTTGGTATCAGAGCTCCTGGTTTTGATCCTGGAGAAACTGAAATGAATACTTATAAGCAATGTTTGTTTTAGTATGGTACGCACTCGACAATGAACGCATAATGAACCACCTTATATGCATATGGGGAGTAAAGGCAAGGATGTTGATAATTGGCAAGAGGAAGGTCCTCTAGATGATATTGCTTCTTATGTGCCCGTAATATCATCTTAGTCTAGACAAGGAGAAGCAGCGGGAATTTAGAAAGAACAGGCCCTGAAATGAACAGAGGGGATACGAGCGACAAGGTCAGACCTGCAAGGAAGAACAAAGATACCCCTCTGATGACTTCAGCATGAGTATCCACACCTTATGTAGATCCAAGGTTTCTAGTGCAAATAGTCAAGGCAATAATAAAAGGTATGACCAATACTACACCTCATACAGTCTCAACAACATCGACCCCAATAGCAACCCCAGGGATTTATGCAACCACTGATAATGTGGTGCTCCTGGTATGACTGGTTAAAAGTAGGAGAGAAATGGGCTACAAACCCTATATGGGGGAGCAGTATGTTGAAATAGCTGGAAAATGGATCATGAAAGTGGAGAAGACTACGATTCAAATTAAAATCCCAAAGACTTACAGGTAAATTGCGTCACACAGTTACTATTTGATCGAGCCATGACATGGTGGGAAACCGTCCAGTTAAGACGTGCTACAGAAGCATTGACCTGGATTGACTTCAAATTCAAATTTGAAAATCAATTCTACTCCAGGTATCATCGTAAGGTGAAGGAACAAGAATTTCTGGCATTAAAACAAGGAGAGATGTCGGTGCTGGAGAATGAAAGGCGATTTCATGACCTCTCATTATTTGCCCCACATTATGTCCTAACCAAAGAGCATATGATAAAAAAATTGAAGGATGGTTTCCACCAGGAGTTGAGGCAAGGATTCATTGCCTTACAATTCAAAATAGTGAGGGAGTTAATTGAAGCATCACAAGCATTGTGTAACAACTCCAATTTTCTACATCCTTTTTTGCGATGCATTGAAAATTTTCAATGTAATTTTTTTATATTATTATTATTATTATTATTATTTCTGCCATAATTTCTACTGGGTCTCCCTTTAACCAGAGTGGTACCAAGTCGACAATCACAACATGCCTTTCGGCACAACACACCAGTGTCATTCAATTATCATAAGTCTCATTAACTTCCATCAACTATTAAACATCCATAATAGAGAATAATCAAGACAATTAATATCATCAAGTTTTATAAAGACGTGCGATAGAATCTTTCCAAACATCTCGAGTTTAATAATAGAGATAAGATCAAAGAATAAAGTTTTAATAATGTAGACAAAATATTAAATTTTTACAATGACATATAATTTTACTCTTGATTTTGTGTAATTACAAGTGTATCCATTACATTGGAAGTATGTAAGTGTCTAATGATTGAGATTTTAAATTGATTAGTTTCCTGGTTCGGAAACTAATGGCGCCAACGTGTTTGATGACTGGGATTTAAAATTGATCAGTTTCTAGTTTGGCAACTAATGGCATCAGTGTGCTCGATGATCGGGAATGTAAAGAATTAGTCATCGTTTAAAGACTTGTAATATCAGTTGTTGGATGACTGGAAATCAATTAAATTATGGCACTTAGTGATAATAGTTTAGCCTATAATTAATAAATAATGCAATTGTGTGTGTGTGTGTGTGTCTGTGTGATGATCCATTAAATAAGTTGTTTATATTTTGTGTAACATCAAGTGTATCTCATCCTCACATGGAGTTATAGATGTCTGTCACTCATATTTTATTGAGTTTTCAAAATGATATCTTGGATATATTAGGATTTTATGTAATATTTAGAAGAACACTTTTAATATCCGTTTAACGAGGCATAAGGTGCCTACCAATATACGCTAGGTACTCATATCCAGTCTAATAATGTCATGACTAACTTGGTACATAACAATGCATGCAGAGTACTCATTCCCCCTTCAACATTATCATAACTAACTAATCTATACCAATGTACGCAAGATATTCATGTTTATTTAAACATTATCATAACTAATTGATCCATACCAATATTATCATAGCAATACAACAACAAATTCTAAAATTTATCAATAAGTTTACACAATTTGAAAATACAAGGTGTGAGGAACCTACCTATTTCCCCAGCCAAGCGAGTCCTTTCAACTACTAACGACCCTGCTCCAAGCATCTCTCCCGTTTGGGAATCAAGAGATACAATTAGTAACCTTTTATAATTTTATCATAATATGCATTCTCATACTATTGAAATTTAATTCACATAAATTCATCCCTATGTATTAATTTTATTTTCCGATTATTTTCCTTCAACTACCTCGTTACACTTCCTAGACCAGTTTTCATTCGAGAGCACTATTTACCATTTTATTCGTAAGTAAAGTTATAGACTTTGATTTTAAGCATGACTTGACTCTTTGAAAGGTAAGACATGGGTCTGTAAATCTACCGAAAGATATAAAGCCCAGCTTCCGCCCTTAACACACCTGAAATTATCCATTATAGTACGCAACACAATCTATCCAATACGAGACAATTCAACCCTTCTTCCATTTTCAATTCATATCTGGAGTTCTATAACTCCAAATTAAGCGAGATTAGTTTTGTTTGAAAGATAACATCCATACCTACAACCTTTGTGAGCAACCAATCTTAAATTTTATTATTTTGGTGCCCTATCCTCAACTGGAAGTTGGGTGACCGAACTGTTCAGTCCCAATAAATGGATTAGACAACCAATATCTCACTTTTCCTACTATCATCTTGTTTTTACATTAATATCCTAAGGTTTATATATATCATCATCACTTATTCATGTTTCTACTACCAATTTAACATATACAAACTTCTCTAGAATCCATATTTGTCACAAGGTTCTTTTTATAGGTTGCTTGCCCCCACCTCTCATTCCCCCTATAATTTAATCCTCACTTTTTCATTAAATCCTCCACTTAACACCTACACATGTATGTCATGTCTACACAATTTATCAACCTTATCTTCTTTACCAATAATCTGGTCGAACATGCCTAAGGAAAGACACCAAGGATTTTATTCGATTTAAATCATAATTAGCTTGCTTTTCATGGTTACACACAAATCAAGCCGCCACACTTTCCATTTATTTCATTCTTGCTAACTTAATTTAAACAAAAGTTTCAGCAAGGTTAAAGTTTCTCCTAACTCAATTAGAACTAATCAAATCCAAATGGTGAAGTTAACCATCATTATGTCATGTGACACATATCTAAATATCAGAGCATGTTAATGGATAGATCTCCCTAGATCGAAACAAAACCAAATTGACCCGAAAATTAATAGTATACTTGTTCACCAATGAACAATTTCTCATCGAGTATCTAATTTTGATCTCAACTGTTCAGAATGAAGAGCTCATCAATATGACCAACGTATCCTAAATTGATTAGGATCTAACGGTGGATGAAGGAGAAAATCGTCGGTGATCATGACTAACCTGCATGGAGTTTTTTTCTTGAAATGTTTGAAGGGCTATATCTCTCAATGAATTGAGCCTTAAGACCCCAACGCTCAAATGTCAGAGGGTGGTGAGGAACATAACATGTAAATCCCGAGAAAATCAAGGCTGGATTAAATTAAAGAAAATAAACTAAACTAAAAAGAAGTGGGGGCAAAACGAATACACTTAAAGAAAATGGGGCCTAAATGCAAATAAGAATAATTATAGAGCATAAATACTCCTCTTCTCACCAAAAACAAATCTGCACCTATCATGAAGAAAGAAAAAGGGAGTTTTTGTATCCATTTTTACAGATCAAGAGAGAAACATCAAAATTTCAAGAACCCATCTAAGATTAAGGGTTATAGGTACAATAAACACTGGTGGGCAAGGGATTAACAAGAAAAATTGAACAAGAAGAGAAGAGTGGAGGGCCGACTGTCATTAGAAAGAAAAGGAGGGATCGAAACCTTGATTCGTACCTTACCAAGCCTCTTATCTTACCTTTCCAACGCCATAAATTGTGCCTGAATCGGAGTTCTATAACTCCAGATATAGTTAAAAATTTGAGGAGAGGTCAGACAAGAACACTTCAAAAACGGACGATATACCCAAGTGTTTGTAAATGAGTGATTTTGACTACCTTAGAGGCAGAACTGGGTTCTTCTCAAAACATAGAACTTGTAGCCTCTTCTCTTACCTTTCCAACGCCATAAATTGCGCCTGAATCGGAGATCTATAACTCCAGATATAGTTAAAAATCTTAGGAGAGGTCAGACAGTAACAGTTCAAAAATCGACAGTAACAGTTGGACAGCAACAGTCCAACTGTTTGTTATTGAGCTATTTTGACTACCTTAGAGGCAGAACTGGGTTCTTCTCAAAACATAGAACTTGTAGCCTCTTCTCTTACCTTTACAACGCCATAAATTGCACTTCAATCGGAGTTCTATAACTCCAGATATAGTTAAAAATCTAAGGAGAGGTCAGACAGTAACAGTTCAAAAATGGACAGTAACAGTTGGACACTAACAGTCCAAGTGTTTGTTAATGAGCGATTTTAACTACCTTAGAGGAAGAACTGGGTTCTTCTCAAAACATAGACCTTATAGCCTCATGTCTTACCTTTCCAACGCCACAAATTTCTCTTGAATCGGAGTTCTATAACTCGAGATATAGTTAAAAATCTGAGGAGAGGTCGACAAGAATAGTTCAAAAATGGACAAGAATACCGTCCAAGTGTTTGTTAATGAGTGATTTTGACTACCTTAGAGGCGAACTGGGTTCTTCTCAAAACATAGAACTTGTAGCCTCATGTCTTACCTTTCCAACGCCTGAAATTTCGCTTGAATCGAGTTCTACAACTCCGAGATATAGTTAAAAGCCGAGGAAAGGTCGACAAGAATAGGTTCAAAATGGACAGTAACAGCTTGGACAAGAATGTCCAAGTGTTTGTTAATGAGTGATTTTGACTACCTTAGAGGCAGAACTGGGTTCTTCTCAAAACATAGAACTTGTAGCCTCGTATCTTACCTTTCTAACGCCATAAATTGTGCCTGAATCGGAGTTCTATAACTCCAGATATAGTTAAAAATTTGAGGAGGGGTCGACAAGAACAGTTCAAAAATGGACAGTAAGAGTCCAAGTGTTTGTAAATGAGTGATTTTGACTACCTTAGAGGCAGAACTGGGTTCTTCTCAAAACATAGAACTTGTAGCCTCTTATCTTACCTTTCCAACGCCAAAATTGCGCTTGAATCGGAGTTCTATAACTCCGGATATAGTTAAAAATCTTAGGAGAGGTCGAGAAGAATGAGTTCAAAAATCGACAAGAATGATTGGACAAGAATACAGTCAAGTGTTTGTTATTGAGCTATTTTGACTACCTTAGAGGCAGAACTGGGTTCTTCTCAAAACATAGAACTTGTAGCCTCTTCTCTTACCTTTCCAACGCCATAAACTTTGCTTGAATTAGAGTTCTAGAACTCCAGATATAGTTAAAAATGTAAGGAGAGGTCGACATAGAATTCAAAAATGGACAAGAATGATTGGACACTAACAGTCCAAGTGTTTGTTAATGAGCAATTTTAACTACCTTAGATGAAGAACTGGGTTCTTCTCAAAACATAGAACTTGTAGCCTCATGTCTTACCTTTCCAATGCCATAAATTTCTCTTGAATCGGAGTTCTATAACTCGAGATATAGTTAAAAATCTAAGGAGAGGTCGACAAGAACAGTTCAAAAATGGATGTAATAGTAGGACAAAGAATAATCCAAGTGTTTGTTAATGAGCGATTTTGACTACCTTAGAGGCAGAACTGGGTTCTTCTCAAAACATAGAACTTGTAGCCTCATGTCTTACCTTTCCAACGCCATAAATTTCGCTTGAATCGGAGTTCTATAACTCCAGATATAGTTAAAAATTTGAGGAGAGGTCAGACAGTAACACTTCAAAAACGGACAAGAATACCCAAGTGTTTGTTAATGAGCGATTTTGACTACCTTAGAGCAAGAACTGGGTTCTTCTCAAAACATAGAACTTGTAGCCTCTTCTCTTACCTTTCCAACGCCATAAACTTTGCTTGAATTAGAGTTTTATAACTCCAGATATAGTTAAAAATCTGAGGAGAGGTCGGACAAGAATTCAAAAATGAACAAGAAGAGTTGGACAAGAATGATCCCAAGTGTTTGTTAATGAGCGATTTTGACTACCTTAGATGCAGAACTGGGTTCTTCTCAAAACAAAGAACTTGTAGCCTCATGTCTTACCTTTCCAACGCCATAAATTTCGCTTGAATCGGAGTTCTATAACTCCAGATATAGTTAACAATCCAAGGAGAGGTCAGACAGTAATAGTTCAAAAATGGACAGTAACAGTGGGACAAGAATAGGGTCCAAGTGTTTGTTAATGAGCGATTTTCACTACCTTAGAGGCAGAACTGGGTTCTTCTCAAAACATCGAACTTGTAGCCTCATGTCTTACCTTTCCAACGCCATAAATTTAGCTTGAATCGGAGTTCTATAACTCCGGATATAGTTAAAAGATGAGGAGAGGTCGACACGAATAGCTCAAAAATCGACAAGAATGCTTGGACAAGAATAACCCAAGTGTTTGTTATTGAGCTATTTTGACTACCTTAGAGGCAAAACTTGGTTCTTCTCAAAACATAGAACTTGTAGCCTCTTCTCTTACCTTTACAATGCCATAAATTGCACTTCAATCGGAGTTCTATAACTCCAGATATAGTTAAAAATCCGAGGAGAGGTCGACAAGAATACCAAAAATGGACGATAATGATGGGACAATGAATGATCCAAGTGTTTGTTAATGAGCGATTTCGACTACCTTAGAGGCACAACTGGGTTCTTTTGAAAACATAGAACTTGTAGCCTCATGTCTTACCTTTCCAACGCCATAAATTTTGCTTGAATCGAAGTTCTACAACTCCAGATTTAGTTAAAAGCTGAGGAGAGGTCGACACGAATAGCTTCAAAAATGGACAAGAATAGTCCAAGTGTTTGTTAATGAGCGATTTTAACTACCTTAGAGGAAGAACTGGGTTCTTCTCAAAACATAGAACTTGTAGCCTCTTCTCTTACCTTTCCAACGCCATAAACTTTGCTTGAATTAGAGTTCTAGAACTCCAGATATAGTTAAAAATCTGAGGAGAGGTCGGTGACAAGTAACAGTTCAAAAATGAACAGTAATAGTTGGACAAGAATGACTCCAAGTGTTTGTTAATGAGCGATTTTGACTACCTTAGATGCAGAACTGGGTTCTTCTCAAAACATAGAACTTGTAGCCTCATGTCTTACCTTTCCAACGCCACAAATTTCTCTTGAATCGGAGTTCTATAACTCGAGATATAGTTAAAAATCTGAGGAGAGGTCGACAAGATAGCTTCAAAAATGGACGATATGATAGAGGGACAAGAATGATCCAAGTGTTTGTTAATGAGCGATTTCGACTACCTTAGAGGCAGAACTGGGTTCTTCTCAAAACATAGAACTTGTAGCCTCATGTCTTACCTTTCCAACACCATACATTTCGCTTAAATTGGAGTTCTATAACTCCAGATATAGTTAAAAATCTGAGGAGAGGTCGACAAGAATAGTTCAAAAATGGTCATTAACGTTGGACAAGAATAACGGTCAAGTGTTTATTAATGAGCGATTTTGGCTACCTTAGAGGCGGAACTTCGTTCTTCTCAAAACATAGAACTTGTAGCCTCTTATCTTACCTTTCCAACGCCACAAACTTTGCTTGAATTGGAGTTCTATAACTCTAGATATAGTTAAAAATCTAAGGAGAGGTCAGAAGTAACAGTTCAAAAATGGATAGTAACAGTCCAAGGGTTTGTTAATGAGCGATCTTGACAACCTTAGAGGCAGAACTGGGTTCTTCTCAAAACATAGTACTTGTAGCCTCTTATCTTACCTTTCCAACTCCATAAATTGCGATTGAATCGGAGTTCTATAACTCCGAGATATAATTAAAAATCCGAGGAGAGGTCGACAAGAAACGTTCAAAAATGGACTGTAATATTTGGACAAAGAACAATCCAAGTGTTTGTTAATGAGCTATTTTGACTACCTTAGCGGCGGAACCGGGTTCTTCTGTACATAGAAATTGTAGCCTCATGTCTTACCTTTCCAACACCACAAATTTCGCTTAATTTGGAGTTCTATAACTCCGAGATATAGTTAAAAGATGAGGAGAGGTCGACAAGAATACCGTTCAAAAATGGACGATAGCGTTGACAAGCAGTCCAAGAGTTTGTTAATGAGCGATTTTGACTCCCTTAGATGTAGAACTGGGTTCTTCTCTAAACATAGAACTTGTAGCCTTATGTCTTACCTTTCCACCGCCACAAATTTCTCTTGAATCGGAGTTCTATAACTCGAGATATAGTGAAAAATCTGAGGAGAGGTCGACGATGAGATTCAAAAATGGACAAGAAGGTTGGACAAAGATACTTGGTCCAAGTGTTTTAAATGAGTGATTTTGACTACCTTAGAGGCGTAACCGGGTTCTTCTCAAAACATAGAACTTGTAGCCTCATGTCTTACCTTTCCAACACCATACATTTCGCTTAAATTGGAGTTCTATAACTCCGAGATATAGTTAAAAATCTGAGGAGAGGTCGAGCAGATAACAGTTCAAAAATGGTCATTAACGGTTGGACAAGAATGGTCCAAGTGTTTATTAATGAGCGATTTTGGCTACCTTAGAGGCGTAACTTCGTTCTTCTCAAAACATAGAACTTGTAGCCTCTTATCTTACCTTTCCAACGCCACAAACTTTGCTTGAATTGGAGTTATATAACTCTAGATATAGTTAAAAATCTAAGGAGAGGTCAGAAGTAACAGTTCAAAAATGGATAGTAACAGTCCAAGGGTTTGTTAATGAGCGATCTTGACAACCTTAGAGGCAGAACTGGGTTCTTCTCAAAACATAGTACTTGTAGCCTCTTATCTTACCTTTCCAACTCCATAAATTGCGATTGAATCGGAGTTCTATAACTCCAGATATAATTAAAAATCTGAGGAGAGGTCGACAAGAATCTGCTTCAAAAATGGACCGTAATATTTGGACAAAGAACAATCCAAGTGTTTGTTAATGAGCTATTTTGACTACCTTAGCGGCGAACCGGGTTCTTCGTACATAGAAATTGTAGCCTCATGTCTTACCTTTCCAACACCACAAATTTCGCTTAATTTGGAGTTCTATAACTCCAGATATAGTTAAAAGATGAGGAGAGGTCGAGACAAGATAACGTTCAAAAATGGATGTAAAGAATGGGACAAGATAACTTGTCCAAGAGTTTGTTAATGAGCGATTTTGACTCCCTTAGATGTAGAACTGGGTTCTTCTCTAAACATAGAACTTGTAGCCTTATGTCTTACCTTTCCACCGCCACAAATTTCTCTTGAATCGGAGTTCTATAACTCGAGATATAGTGAAAAATCTGAGGAGAGGTCGACAAGAATAACGTTCAAAAATGGACAGAACAGTTGGACAAGAATAGTCCAAGTGTTTTAAATGAGTGATTTTGACTACCTTAGAGGCAGAACTGGGTTCTTCTCAAAACATAGAACTTGTAGCCTCTTATCTTACCTTTCCAACGCCACAAATTGCGCTTGAATCGGAGTTCTATAACTCCAGATATAGTTAAAAATCTTAGGAGAGGTCGACAAGTAACTTCAAAATCGACAGAATAACTTGGACAAGAATGTTCCAAGTGTTTGTTATTGAGCTATTTTGACTACCTTAGAGGCACAACTGGGTTCTTCTCAAACATAGAACTTGTAGCCTCATGTCTTACCTTTCCAACGCCAGAAATTTTGCTTGAATCAGAGTTCTACAACTCCAGATATAGTTAAAAGCTGAGGAGAGGTCGACAAGAACAATTCAAAAATGGACAGTAACAGCTTGGACAAGAATAGATCCAAGTGTTTGTTAATGAGTGATTTTGACTACCTTAGAGGCAGAACTGGGTTCTTCTCAAAACATAGAACTTGTAGCCTCGTATCTTACCTTTCTAACGCCATAACTTGTGCCTGAATCGGAGTTCTATAACTCCGAGATATAGCTAAAAATTTGAGGAGAGGTCGACAAGAATACTTCAAAAATGGACAAGAAGAGTCCAAGTGTTTGTAAATGAGTGATTTTGACTACCTTAAAGGCGTAACCGGGTTCTTCTCATAACATAGAACTTGTAGCCTCTTATTTTACCTTTCCAACGCCACAAATTGCGCTTGAATTGGAGTTCTATAACTCTAGATATAGTTAAAAATCTTAGGAGAGGTCGACTTACGAGTTCAAAAATCGACAGTAATAGTTGGACAAGAATAACCCAAGTGTTTGTTATTGAGCTATTTTGACTACCTTAGAGGCGAACTGGGTTCTTCTCAAAACATAGAACTTGTAGCCTCGTATCTTACCTTTCTAACGCCATAATTTGTGCTTGAATCAGAGTTCTATAACTCCAGATATAGTTAAAAATTTGAGGAGAGGTCGACAAGAATAGCTTCAAAAATGGACAGTAACAGTTGGACACTAACAGTCCAAGTGTTTGTTAAGGAGCGATTTTAACTACCTTAGAGGAAGAACTGGGTTCTTCTCAAAACATAGAACTTGTAGCCTCATGTCTTAACTTTCCAACGCCATAAATTTCTCTTGAATCGGAGTTCTATAACTCGAGATATAGTTAAAAATCTAAGGAGAGGTCGAGCAAGAATTCAAAAATGGACAAGAATGAGGGACAAGAACAATCCAAGTGTTTGTTAATGAGCGATTTCGACTACCTTAGAGGCGTAACTGGGTTCTTCTCAAAACATAGAACTTGTAGCCTCATGTCTTACCTTTCCAACGCCATAAATTTAGCTTGAATCGGAGTTCTATAACTCCGAGATATAGTTAAAAGATGAGGAGAGGTCGACAAGAATATCTCAAAAATGGACAAGAAGAGTCCAAGTGTTTGTAAATGAGTGATTTTGACTACCTTAGAGGCGTAACCGGGTTCTTCTCATAACATAGAACTTGTAGCCTCTTATCTTACCTTTCCAACGCCATAAATTGCGCTTGAATTGGAGTTCTATAACTCTAGATATAGTTAAAAATCTTAGGAGAGGTCGACCTTAATGGTTCAAAAATCGACAATAATAGTTGGACAAGAATACCCAAGTGTTTGTTATTGAGCTATTTTGACTACCTTAGAGGCGGAACTGGGTTCTTCTCAAAACATAGAACTTGTAGCCTCGTATCTTACCTTTCTAACGCCATAATTTGTGCTTGAATCGAGTTCTATAACTCCGGATATAGTTAAAAATTTGAGGAGAGGTCGACAAAGAATGTTCAAAAATGGACGTAACAGTTGGACACTAACGGTCCAAGTGTTTGTTAAGGAGCGATTTTAACTACCTTAGAGGAAGAACTGGGTTCTTCTCAAAACATAGAACTTGTAGCCTCATGTCTTAACTTTCCAACGCCATAAATTTCTCTTGAATCGGAGTTCTATAACTCGAGATATAGTTAAAAATCTAAGGAGAGGTCGACAAGAATGATTCAAAAATGGACAAGAATAAATGAGGACAAGTAACAATCCAAGTGTTTGTTAATGAGCGATTTCGACTACCTTAGAGGCGGAACTGGGTTCTTCTCAAAACATAGAACTTGTAGCCTCATGTCTTACGTTTCCAACGCCATAAATTTAGCTTGAATCGGAGTTCTATAACTCCGAGATATAGTTAAAAGATGAGGAGAGGTCGACAAGAATAGATTCAAAAATGGACAGATAAGAGTCCAAGTGTTTGTAAATGAGTGATTTTGACTACCTTAGAGGCAGAACTGGGTTCTTCTCATAACATAGAACTTGTAGCCTCTTATCTTACCTTTCCAACGCCACAAACGTCGCTTAAATTGGAGTTCTATAACTCCAGATATAGTTAAAAATCCGAGGAGAGGTCGACAAGAATAGTTCAAAAATGGTTATTAACAGTTGGACAGTAACAGTCCAAGTGTTTATTAATGAGCGATTTTGGCTACCTTAGAGGCAGAACTTCGTTCTTCTCAAAACATAGAACTTGTAGCCTCTTATCTTACCTTTCCAACGCCACAAACTTTGCTTGAATTGGAGTTATATAACTCTAGATATAGTTAAAAATCTAAGGAGAGGTCAGAAGTAACAGTTCAAAAATGGATAGTAACAGTCCATGGGTTTGTTAATGAGCGATCTTGACAACCTTAGAGGCAGAACTGGGTTCTTCTCAAAACATAGTACTTGTAGCCTCTTATCTTACCTTTCCAACTCCATAAATTGCGATTGAATCGGAGTTCTATAACTCCAGATATAATTAAAAATCTGAGGAGAGGTCAGACAGTAACGGTTCAAAAATGGACTGTAATATTTGGACAAAGAACAATCCAAGTGTTTGTTAATGAGCTATTTTGACTACCTTAGCGGCAGAACTGGGTTCTTCTGTACATAGAAATTGTAGCCTCATGTCTTACCTTTCCAACACCACAAATTTCGCTTAATTTGGAGTTCTATAACTCCAGATATAGTTAAAAGATGAGGAGAGGTCGACAAGAATAGTTCAAAAATGGACAAGAATAACAGTTGGACAAGAATACCCAAGAGTTTGTTAATGAGCGATTTTGACTCCCTTAGATGTAGAACTGGGTTCTTCTCTAAACATAGAACTTGTAGCCTTATGTCTTACCTTTCCACCGCCACAAATTTCTCTTGAATCGGAGTTCTATAACTCGAGATATAGTGAAAAATCTGAGGAGAGGTCAGACAGTAACAGTTCAAAAATGGACAGTAACAGTTGGACAGTAACAGTCCAAGTGTTTTAAATGAGTGATTTTGACTACCTTAGAGGCAGAACTGGGTTCTTCTCAAAACATAGTACTTGTAGCCTCTTATCTTACCTTTCCAACGCCACAAATTGCGCTTGAATCGGAGTTCTATAACTCCAGATATAGTTAAAAATCTTAGGAGAGGTCGACAAGAACGGTTCAAAAATCGACAAGAATGTAGCTTGGACAAGAATGTAGTCCAAGTGTTTGTTATTGAGCTATTTTGACTACCTTAGAGGCACAACCGGGTTCTTCTCAAACATAGAACTTGTAGCCTCATGTCTTACCTTTCCAACGCCGTAAATTTTGCTTGAATTAGAGTTCTACAACTCCGGATATAGTTAAAAGCCGAGGAGAGGTCGACAAGAATTCAAAAATGGACAAGAATGCTTGGACGATGAATGTCAAGTGTTTGTTAATGAGTGATTTTGACTACCTTAGAGGCGTAATCCGGGTTCTTCTCAAAACATAGAACTTGTAGCCTCGTATCTTACCTTTCTAACGCCATAACTTGTGCTCGAATCGGAGTTCTATAACTCCGTGATATAGCTAAAAATTTGAGGAGAGGTCGACAAAGAATAGATTCAAAAATGGACAAGTAAGAGTCCAAGTGTTTGTAAATGAGTGATTTTGACTACCTTAAAGGCAGAACTGGGTTCTTCTCATAACATAGAACTTGTAGCCTCTTATTTTACCTTTCCAACGCCACAAATTGCGCTTGAATTGGAGTTCTATAACTCTAGATATAGTTAAAAATCTTAGGAGAGGTCAGACCTTAACAGTTCAAAAATCGACAGTAATAGTTGGACAAGAATGTACCAAGTGTTTGTTATTGAGCTATTTTGACTACCTTAGAGGCGGAACTCGGGTTCTTCTCAAAACATAGAACTTGTAGCCTCGTATCTTACCTTTCTAACGCCATAATTTGTGCTTGAATCGAGTTCTATAACTCCGGATATAGTTAAAAATTTGAGGAGAGGTCGACAAGAATACCAAAATGGACAAGAATGAGCTTGGACACTAACAGTCCAAGTGTTTGTTAAGGAGCGATTTTAACTACCTTAGAGGAAGAACTGGGTTCTTCTCAAAACATAGAACTTGTAGCCTCATGTCTTAACTTTCCAACGCCATAAATTTCTCTTGAATCGGAGTTCTATAACTCGAGATATAGTTAAAAATCTAAGGAGAGGTCGAGACAAGAATGCAGTTCAAAAATGGACAAGAATAGCTTGGACAAGAACAATCCAAGTGTTTGTTAATGAGCGATTTCGACTACCTTAGAGGCAGAACTGGGTTCTTCTCAAAACATAGAACTTGTAGCCTCATGTCTTACCTTTCCAACGCCATAAATTTAGCTTGAATCGGAGTTCTATAACTCCAGATATAGTTAAAAGATGAGGAGAGGTCAGACAAGAATACAGTTCAAAAATGGACAGTAAGAGTCCAAGTGTTTGTAAATGAGTGATTTTGACTACCTTAGAGGCAGAACTGGGTTCTTCTCATAACATAGAACTTGTAGCCTCTTATCTTACCTTTCCAACGCCACAAATTGCGCTTGAATTGGAGTTCTATAACTCTAGATATAGTTAAAAATCTTAGGAGAGGTCAGACCTTAACAGTTCAAAAATCGACAGTAATAGTTGGACAGTAACAGTCCAAGTGTTTGTTATTGAGCTATTTTGACTACCTTAGAGGCAGAACTGGGTTCTTCTCAAAACATAGAACTTGTAGCCTCGTATCTTACCTTTCTAACGCCATAATTTGTGCTTGAATCAGAGTTCTATAACTCCAGATATAGTTAAAAATTTGAGGAGAGGTCAGACAGTAACAGTTCAAAAATGGACGTATCGCTTGGACACTAACAGTCCAAGTGTTTGTTAATGAGCGATTTTAACTACCTTAGAGGAAGAACTGGGTTCTTCTCCAAACATAGAACTTGTAGCCTCATGTCTTACCTTTCCAACGCCACAAATGTTTCTTTTATCGGAGTTCTATAACTCGAGATATAGTTAAAAATCTAAGGAGAGGTCGACAAGAATAAGCTTCAAAAATGGACAGAATGTAGGGACAAGAATGGTCCAAGTGTTTGTTAATGAGCGATTTCGACTACCTTAGAGGCGAACTGGGTTCTTCTCAAAACATAGAACTTGTAGCCTCATGTCTTACCTTTCCAACGCCATAAATTTCGCTTGAATCGGAGTTCTATAACTCCAGATATAGTTAAAAGCTGAGGAGAGGTCGACAAGAATAGCTTCAAAAATAGACAAGAATGATCCAAGTGTTTGTTAATGAGCGATTTTGACTACCTTAGAGGAAGAACTAGGTTCTTCTCAAAACATAGAACTTGTAACCTCTTCTCTTACCTTTCCAATGCCATAAACTTTGCTTGAATTAGAGTTCTATAACTCTAGATATAGTTAAAAATCCGAGGAGAGGTCGGGCAAGAATAGCTTCAAAAATGAACAGTAATAGTTGGACAAGAATAGTCCAAGTGTTTGTTAATGAGCGATTTTGACTACCTTAGATGCGGAACTGGGTTCTTCTCAAAACAAAGAACTTGTAGCCTCATGTCTTACCTTTCCAACGCCATAAATTTCGCTTGAATCGGAGTTCTATGACTCCCGATATAGTTAACAATCCAAGGAGAGGTCGATAGTAACAGTTCAAAAATGGACAAGAATAAAGGGACAAAGAATAATCCAAGTGTTTGTTAATGAGCGATTTCGACTACCTTAGAGGCAGAACTGGGTTCTTCTCAAAACATAGAACTTGTAGCCTCATGTCTTACCTTTCCAACGCCATAAATTTGGCTTGAATCGGAGTTCTATAACTCCAGATATAGTTAAAAATTTGAGGAGAGGTCAGACAGTAACAGTTCAAAAATGGACAGTAACAGTCCAAGTGTTTGTAAATGAGTGATTTTGACTACCTTAGAGGTAGAACTGGATTCTTCTCAAAACATAGAACTTGTAGCCTCTTATCTTACCTTTCCAACGCCACAAATTGCGCCTGAATCGGAGTTTTATAACTCCAGATATAGTTAAAAATCTTAGTAGAGGTCGACAAGAATGCAGTTCAAAAATCGACGGTAAAAGTAGGACAAGAATGAGTCAAGTGTTTGTTAATGGGCGATTTTGACTACCTTAGAGGCAGAACTGGGTTCTTCTCAAAACATAGAACTTGTAGCCTCATGTCTTACCTTTCCAACGCCATAAATTTCGCTTGAATCGGAGTTCTATAACTCCGAGATATAGTTAAAAGCCGAGGAGAGGTCGACAAGAATACCAAGTGTTTGTTAATGAGCTATTTTGACTACCTTAGAGGCAGAACTGGGTTCTTCTCAAAACATAGAACTTATAGCCACATCTCTTACCTTCACAACTCCATAAATTGCGCTTGAATCGGAGTTCTATAACTCCAAATATAGTTAAAAATCTAAGGAGAGGTCGACAAGAATACCAAAAATGGACAAGAATACCCAAGTGTTTGTAAATGAGTTATTTTGACTACCTTAGAGGCAGAACTGGGTTCTTCTCAAAACATAGAACTTGTAGCCTCATGTCTTACCTTTCCAACGCCATAAATTTCGCTTGAATCGGAGTTCTGTAACTCCATATATAGTTAAAAGCTGAGGAGAGGTCGACAAGAATAACGTCAAGTGTTTGTTAATGAGCTATTTTGACTACCTTAGAGGCAGAACTGGGTTCTTCTCAAAACATAGAACTTGTAGCCACATCTCTTACCTTCACAACGCCATAAATTGTGCTTGAATCGGAGTTCTATAACTCCAGATATAGTTAAAAATCTAAGGAGAGGTCAGACAAGAATCAGTTCAAAAAGGAACAGAATGGTTGGACAAGAATACCAAGTGTTTGTTAATGAGTGATTTTGACTACCTTAGATGCAGAACTGGGTTCTGCTCAAAACATAGAACTTGTAGCCTCTTCTCTTACCTTTACAACGCCATAAATTGCACTTCAATCGGAGTTCTATAACTCCGGATATAGTTAAAAATCTAAGGAGAGGTCGACAAGTAATAGTTCAAAAATGGACAAGTAATAGTTGGACACTAACAGTCAAGTGTTTGTTAATGAGTGATTTTAACTACATTAGAGGAAGAACTGGGTTCTTCTCAAAACATAGAACTTGTAGCCTCATGTCTTACCTTTCCAACGCCACAAATTTCTCTTGAATCGGAGTTCTATAACTCGAGATATAGTTAAAAATCTGAGGAGAGGTCGACAAGAATGCTCAAAAATGGACAGTAAAAGTAGGACAAGAATAAATTCAAGTGTTTGTTAATGAGCGATTTCGACTACCTTAGAGGCAGAACTGGGTTCTTCTCAAAACATAGAACTTGTAGCCTCATGTCTTACCTTTCCAATGCCATAAATTTCGCTTGAATCGGAGTTCTATAACTCCAGATATAGTTAAAAGCTGAGGAGAGGTCAGACAGTAACAGTCCAAGTGTTTGTTAATGAGCTATTTTGACTACCTTAGAGGCGTAACTGGGTTCTTCTCAAAACATAGAACTTATAGCCACATCTCTTACCTTCACAACACCATAAATTGCGCTTGAATCGGAGTTCTATAACTCCAAATATAGTTACAAATTTGAGGAGAGGTCGACAAGAATAGCTTCAAAAATGGACAAGAATACCCAAGTGTTTGTTAATGAGCGATTTCGACTACCTTAGAGGCAGAACTGGGTTCTTCTCAAAACATAGAACTTGTAGCCTCATGTCTTACCTTTCCAACGCCATAAATTACACTTCAATCGGAGTTCTATAACTCCAGATATAGTTAAAAATCTAAGGAGAGGTCAGACAGTAACAGTCCAAGTGTTTGTTAATGAGCTATTTTGACTACCTTAGAGGCGGAACCGGGTTCTTCTCAAAACATAGAACTTGTAGCCACATCTCTTACCTTCACAACGCCATAAATTGTGCTTGAATCGGAGTTCTATAACTCCGAGATATAGTTAAAAATCTAAGGAGAGGTCGAGACAGTCACGGTTCAAAAGGAACAAGAATAGCTTGGACAAGAATGACCCAAGTGTTTGTTAATGAGTGATTTTGACTACCCGAGATGCGAACTGGGTTCTTCTCAAAACATAGAACTTGTAGCCTCTTCTCTTACCTTTACAACGCCATAAATTGCACTTCAATCGTAGTTCTATAACTCCTGATATAGTTAAAAATCTAAGGAGAGGTCGAGCAAGAACAGTTCAAAAATGGACAGTAAGAGTCCAAGTGTTTGTTAATGAGCGATTTTGACTACCTTAGAGGAAGAACTGGGTTCTTCTCAAAATGTAGAACTTGTAGCCTCTTATCTTACCTTTCCAACGCCACAAACTTCGCTTCAATTGGAGTTCTATAACTCCAGATATAGTTAAAAATCTGAGGAGACGTCAGACAGTAATGGTTCAAAAATGGTCATTAACGGTTGGACAAGAATACCAAGTGTTTATTAATGAGCGATTTTGACTACCTTAGAGGCGTAACTTTATTCTTCTCAAAACATAGAACTTGTAGCATCTTATCTTACCTTTCCAACGCCACAAACTTCTCTTGAATCGGAGTTCTATAACTCTAGATATAGTTAAAAATCTGAGGAGAGGTCAAAAGAAACAGTTCAAAAATGGACAATAATGAGCTTGGACAATGAATACCAAGTGTTTGTTAATAAGTGATTTTGACTACCTTAGATGCCGAACTGGGTTCTTCTCAAAACTTGGAACTTGTAGCCTCATATCTTACCTTTCCAACGCCAGAAATTTCGCTTGAATCGGAGCTCTATAATTCCAGATATAGTTAAAAATCTCGAGGAGAGGTCGACACGAACAGTTCAAAAATGGACAAGAATGGTCCAAGTGTTTGTTAATGAGCGATTTTGACTACCTTAGAGGAAGAACTGGTTCTTCTCAAAATGTAGAACTTGTAGCCTCTTATCTTACCTTTCCAACGCCACAAACTTCGCTTCAATTGGAGTTCTATAACTCCGATATAGTTAAAAATCCGAGGAGACGTCGACACGAATAGCTTCAAAAATGGTCATTAACGGTTGGACAAGAATAACAGTCCAAGTGTTTATTAATGAGCGATTTTGACTACCTTAGAGGCAGAACTTTATTCTTCTCAAAACATAGAACTTGTAGCATCTTATTTTACCTTTCCAACGCCACAAACTTCTCTTGAATCGGAGTTCTATAACTCTAGATATAGTTAAAAATCCGAGGAGAGGTCGACAAGAATAGCTTCAAAATGGACAAGTAACGCTTGACAAGAATACCAAGTGTTTGTTAATAAGTGATTTTGACTACCTTAGATGCAGAAATGGGTTCTTCTCAAAACTTGGAACTTGTAGCCTCATGTCTTACCTTTCCAACGCCAGAAATTTCGCTTGAATCGGAGCTCTATAACTCCAGATATAGTTAAAAATCTGAGGAGAGGTCGACAAGAATAGTTCAAAAATGGACAAGAATAGTCCAAGTGTTTGTTAATGAGCGATTTTGACTACCTTAGAGGAAGAACTGGGTTCTTCTCAAAATGTAGAACTTGTAGCCTCTTATCTTACCTTTCCAACGCCACAAACTTCACTTCAATTGGAGTTCTATAACTCCAGATATAGTTAAAAATCTGAGGAGAGGTCAGACAATAACAGTTCAAAAATGGACAAGAATGGTTGGACGAAGAATACCAAGTGTTTGTTAATAAGTGATTTTGACTACCTTAGATGCCGAACTGGGTTCTTCTCAAAACTTGGAACTTGTAGCCTCATGTCTTACCTTTCCAACGCCATAAATTGTGCCTGAATCGGAGTTCTAACTCCAGATATAGTTAAAAATTTGAGGAGAGGTCAGACAGTAACACTTCAAAAATGGACAAGAATGTCCAACCGTTTATAAATGAGTGATTTTGACTACCTTAGAGGCAGAACTGGGTTCTTCTCAAAACATAGAACTTGTAGCCTCTTATCTTACCTTTCCAACGCCACAAATTGCGCCTGAATCGGAGTTCTATAACTCCAGATATAGTTAAAAATCTTAGGAGAGGTCACACAAGAATAGCTTCAAAAATCGACAAGAATGCTTGGACAAGAATAAATTCCAAATGTTTGTTATTGAGCTATTTTGACTACCTCGAGAGGCGTAACTGGGTTCTTCTCAAAACATAGAACTTGTAGCCTCTTCTCTTACCTTTACAACGCCATAAATTGCACTTCAATCGGAGTTCTATAACTCCAGATATAGTTAAAAATCTAAGGAGAGGTCAGATAGTAATAGTTCAAAAATGGACAGTAACAATTGGACACTAACAGTCCAAGTGTTTGTTAATGAGTGATTTTCACTACCTTAGAGGAAGAACTGGGTTCTTCTCAAAACATAGGACTTGTAGCCTCTTGTCTTACCTTTCCAACACCATAAATTTCGCTTGAATCGGAGTTCTATAACTCCAGATATAGTTAAAAGCTGAGGAGAGGTCAGACAGTAACAGTCGAAGTGTTTGTTAATGAGCTATTTTGACTACCTTAGAGGCAGAACTGGGTTCTTCTCAAAACATAGAACTTATAGCCACCTCTCTTACCTTCACAACGCCATAAATTGCGCTTGAATCCGAGTTCTATAACTCCAAATATAGTTAAAAATTTGAGGAGAGGTCGACAAGAATAGCTTCAAAAATGGACAAGAATACCAAGTGTTTGTAAATGAGTTATTTTGACTACCTTAGAGGCGTAACCGGGTTCTTCTCAAAACATAGAACTTGTAGCCTCATGTCTTACCTTTCCAATGCCATAAATTTCGCTTGAATCGAGTTCTATAACTCCGATATAGTTAAAAGCTGAGGAGAGGTCGACAAGAATATCAAGTGTTTGTTAATGAGCTATTTTGACTACCTTAGAGGCGTAACTGGGTTCTTCTCAAAACATAGAACTTGTAGCCACATCTCTTACCTTCACAACGCCATAAATTTTGCTTGAATCGGAGTTCTATAACTCCAGATATAGTTAAAAATCTAAGGAGAGGTCGACAAGAATACTTCAAAAAGGAAGAGTAATAGTTGGACAATAACAGTCCAAGTGTTCGTTAATGAGTGATTTTGACTACCTTAGAGGCAGAAATGGGTTCTTCTCAAAACATAGAACTTGTATCCTCATGTCTTACCTTTCGAACGCCATAAATTTCAATTGAATCAAAGTTCGATAACTCCAGATATAGTTAAAAGTCCGAGGAGAGGTCGACAAGAATAGTTCAAAAATGGACAAGAATACCCAAGTGTTTGTTAATGAGCGATTTTGACTACCTTAGAGGAAGAACTGGGTTCTTCTCAAAATGTAGAACTTGTAGCCTCTTATCTTACCTTTCCAACGCCACAAACTTCGCTTCAATTGGAGTTCTATAACTCCGGATATAGTTAAAAATCTGAGGAGAGGTCGAGACAAGAATGGTTCAAAAATGGACAAGAACGGTTGGACAAGAATACCCAAGTGTTTGTTAATAAGTGATTTTGACTACCTTAGATGCCGAACTGGGTTCTTCTCAAAACTTGGAACTTGTAGCCTCATGTCTTACCTTTCCAACGCCGAAATTTCGCTTGAATCGGAGCTCTATAACTCCGGATATAGTTAAAACTCGAGGAGAGGTCGACAAGAATACCAAAATGGACAAAAATGGACGATGTATCCAAGTGTTTGTTAATGAGCGATTTTGACTACCTTAGAGGAAAAACTGGGTTCTTCTCAAAATGTAGAACTTGTAGCCTCTTATCTTACCTTTCCAACGCCACAAACTTCGCTTCAATTGGAGTTCTATAACTCCGATATATAGTTAAAAATCCGAGGAGAGGTCGACAGTAACAATTCAAAAATGGACAAGAATGCTTGACAAGAATAGTCCAAGTGTTTGTTATTAAGCGATTTTGACTACCTTAGATGCAGAACTGGGTTCTTCTCAAAACTTGGAACTGGTAGCCTCATGTCTTACCTTTCCAACGCCAGAAATTTCACTTGAATCGGAGCTCTATAACTCCAGATATAGTTAAAAATCTGAGGAGAGGTCGACACGAATAACGGTTCAAAAATGGACAGCATAGCTTGGACAAGAATACAGTCCAAGTGTTTCTTAATGAGCGATTTTGACTACCTTAGAGGGAGAACTGGTTCTTCTCAAAATATAGAACTTGTAGCCTCATGTCTTACCTTTCCAACACCATAAATTTCGCTTAAATTGGAGTTCTATAACTCCAGATATAGTTAAAAATCTGAGGAGACGTCGGACAGAATAACGGTTCAAAAATGGTCATTAACAATTTAGGCGTAATGAGTCAAGTGTTTATTAATGAGCGATTTTGACTACCTTAGAGGCAGAACTTCATTCTTCTCAAAACATAGAACTTGTAGCATCTTATCTTACCTTTCCAACGCCACAAACTTCTCTTGAATCGGAGTTCTATAACTCTAGATATAGTTAAAAATCTGAGGAGAGGTCGAAATGCAGTTCAAAAATGGACGATAACAGGTTGGACGAATAACGGTCAAAGGTTTGTTAATGAGCGATTTTGACTACCTTAGAGGCGAACCGGGTTCTTCTCAAAACATAGAACTTGTAGCCTCATGTCTTACCTTTCCAACGCTAGAAATTTCACTTGAATCGGAGTTCTACAACTCCGAGATATAGTTAAAAGCCGAGGAGAGGTCGGCAAGCAGGATTCAAAAATGAACGATGCCAGTTGGACAAGAATTCCAAGTGTTTGTTAATGAGTGATTTTGACTACCTTAGATGCAGAACTGGGTTCTTCTCAAAACTTGGAACTTGTAGCCTCATGTCTTACCTTTCCAACGGCAGAAATTTTGCTTGAATCGGAGCTCTATAACTCCAGATATAGTTAAAAATCTGAGGAGAGGTCGGACAAGAATGAGTTCAAAAATGGACAAGATGAGTTGGACAGTAACAGTCCAAGTGTTTCTTAATGAGCGATTTTGACTACCTTAGAGGGAGAACTGGTTCTTCTCAAAATATAGAACTTGTAGCCTCATGTCTTACCTTTCCAACACCATAAATTTCGCTTAAATTAGAGTTCTATAACTCCAGATATAGTGACACGACCAAAAGATTGATGTCTTTTCCCAAGTGCGGGAGTGTCGAAGTAATAAATAACCCGGTAAGACCGGGGTCGAACCACGGGGAGGTTAATTGTATAAATTATAGATAACAATAATACAACAACAACAATAACAACAATAATAATAATAGTGAAGAAGAAGAGGAAGAAGTTGATGAGAACTTTGAGATGGAAGATTAACGTAAGGATTAAACAATGATAACAACAAATGTCAAGGTTAGAGGATCCACTAATGGTATTTCAAACAAGTATAGTATAAACTCTTTTTATTCAATTGGAAACCACACACAAAGGAGGTTCCAATCGGATTATAAATTGTTAACATGATTACATTAGCTATCTTATTCGAATAATGCTAATACTTGTAAATGTTTTCGTGGCATTCATGATTATAACTTATGTTAACAACAAATCAAGTTCCTTTCATAGCTCGGTGTCGGTTATACCATACGGTATGGGCTATGAAAGTGCCAAGTATTTGTTGTACCAAGTGTTATACAACATAAATCTAGATTAACCATTTAACAAGCAAAGTATTAAAAGTGAATAAGATAACAAATATAAAGCATGTTAGTATCCAACATTAAAGTCCATGTTGAGTTTATATTATACTTATCCTTACACCATTAGTGTAACCTTTTCACCTTGACATAATTAACTTAGCTAGACATAATGAAAGAAAGAAACATAAATAAACAAGATAAGAACATAAGTAAGATAAAAGTTAACTAAGTAAAGGAAAGGAAATGAAAGGCATAAACTTGATATTAATGAAAGCAAGCATAAGCAATACAAAGAGAGAAAGCAAGAGCATGATCTTGATCTGAACACCAAGATGCCTAAATACATGGCAAATGCCTCCTTTTATAGGCCAAAATTCGGAACTATTGATTTGTTGACTAATTGATGAATGGGTGGCCACATCTTGACTTGATGACAATTCTTATCTTCTTGTCTGCTAAAAACGTCATTGATAACGTCATAATTTGAACAGACTTCAATCATGAAAGTTCTAGGCAATTGTCTTATCTTTCCAGGGTAAACATTTGAGATCATTTGGACTTCTAGAACTCGAGATATGGGCTGAACACCGAACAGTGTCCGGGCTGCAGGACAGATTCGGACTTCTTCGTTGTTGCTACAATTTGGACTTGAAAACGGCCTTCTTAAATCTTGGACTCCTCATGAAAGTTGTAGGCCTATGTCTTAGCTTTCCATCCATATAAGGTAGACCTAAATCCGAGATCTACAGCTCCAGATATGACCCGATTACCAAACAGTGTTCCAGTTTGGACTGCACCAACATCTCTTTTCTAAGTTTGGCCATCTATTTGTCCTTTCAATTTCGGACTTCAACTCATCAATCAATTCTTTCATTTATGTGATAGGCCTGCATTTAAGATGAACATTTACCATAAATTAAAGGTATCTTATATTATTAGATATGTTATTATAAAACATGCTTTAGTTAAGGAGTTATTGATACTTCAAGTGCAAAATGATGATATAAAACCTTGATAAAATGCACTTTTAAGTACTAATCACACCCCCCAACCAGCTTATTACTAGTCCCTAGTAATCAAAGCGTTAAAATAGAAAAACAATTTGCAACTTTCACAAAGCAAGGCATTCATCATTCAACTTCCATTAATCTATCCGAGATAAACAAACTCTCATTAAATTTTATATATCTGCTCAATATCTCTTAAACAAGATATTAATAAACCTTCCTTGTTATGTGTTCAATGTACAAAAACATAGATGATGGGGCTTTTATTGGAAGAAAACAATATTTGGTTCTAATGTTTAAGGTTAACTTCCTTGGGTTGGGATTATTATCTTTTTTTTTATATATATATATATATATACATATAACTTAAAACACAATGCATCTTTAACCCATGTAATGAGCTTTCGGCTAATGACTCCCGGACCGGTTGATCTTAGGGCATTAGGTGTTGAGACACCCCTACGAGCTTAGTAACTCGGGTTGCGGAGATACGATACGTAGATAGTTCAATGTTTGATTCCCTTAAGCTTTTCTCCTTAACCCATGTAACAAGCTTTGGGCCAATAGCTCCCAAGTCGAGTTGACTTTAGGGTATTAGGTGTTAAAACACCTCTTCGGGCTTAATTGCTTAGGTTAGGGAGGCTACGAAATCAAACTTATCTACGTTTTTTATTATCATTATTTTTTTTTTTTTTTTTTTTTTTTTTTTTTTTTTTTTTGTGTTTTTTTTTTTGCAAATTATAGACTATCCCTATCCCTTAGTTGTTACCTTTAACAAAAGAACATAAATAATGTAATAATCCAATGTGCAACCCACAATCATATGTTAAAGTGTGTGTGTGAAAATGAAGGTTTAAGAATACTTGTTAAATAAGTATATGAGCGGAATCAAGTGATAACAATGCGAGAGTTTGTAAACTCGAATATTTCAAGAAGTATTCTAATAGGCCTTGTTATGAATATTGCAAATAACCATTGGAAAATGTTTACTAAGATGCGTCTCAAGAGTCACTAAAATTCCTCCTTACTCGCCATCCTAGTAATAACGGTTTGTCAAATGGTTTTAAAAACAAAAGCGATTAGTTGGTTAGTTTTTTTTTTTTTTTATGTCAACTACTACCCTCTCCCCCCAACCAAAACGAGACATTGTCCTCAATGTCATAAGATAGAGTATAGAAGACATCACCCGAAACAACGAACACCGACAATCCCGAAACACACTTGAACAAATATAAGAGATAACAAAACAAAAAAAATATTATGCTATTAATAAACCGAAAGACATAAATTTTTACGAGACTCGGACTCAAATCGTAGTTGTGATTGTGGCTCACATCTTCCCTTGGTTTTACGTCCAAGAACGGCTTAAACGCCCTCTATGGGTCGGGATAGGCTTCCCATCCAGTTTTCTTAAAACCGGCAAACAGGTGGTCTTTTACGGTCGATTCCCAAGACTAAGTCGATCACGTTCTTTATGGAAATGGGGTCATAAGTCTTGAAATGCACAATGCACATCTCCACCAGGATATGTCTCCAAAGTCAATAGAAGATTATCTAAAGATTCCTTATGTTTTGAAATAAATCCCGACTTTTGACAATTTTCACAAGCTTTGCGGAATGCATGCGTGTCCTTGAACATGGTGGGCCAATAAAATCCATTTTGAAAGATTTTCGCAATGGTCTTTTTTGACGAGAAATGACTCCCACATGCTTCGAATGACAAAATTTAATGACATTACTTACCTCATTGTCGGGAATGCATCTTCGAAATATTTGACCGGGACAATATTCGAATAAGTAAGGGTCATCCCAATAAAATTTCTTCACTTCGTTCGTAAACTCACCTTTGTCTTCGGTACTCCAATGAGTTGGCAAATCTCCCGAGGCAAGGAAATTGATATTTTTAGCAAACCAAGGCATTGAACAAAGAGAAAGTAAGGATTTCTCGGGGAAAGTAATCATCGGTTAGTGTGATGTCAGATATCGAATCTGTTGTCACTCTTGACAAAAGATTCGCATCAATATTTTCAATGCCTTTTTCATCCGTGATTTCTTTCTGAGAATAAGTCATTTGCAAATCTTCAAATTCATCAAACTCGGTATTACTCAAAGTAGATTCAAGTTGATCATAAACTAATTCTTCAATAGAATCTACTTCTTCTAAATCATTATCATCTCCAGGTTGCTTGCAAATGTTGAAAATATTCATCTCCAATGTCATGTTCCCAAATGATAGCTTCATCAGTCCATTCCTACAATTAATCAATGCATTAGAAGTTGCAAGAAACGGACGTCCTAAAATAACAGGAAATGAATTACATGCTTCAACAAGGTTGTGTGTCCAAGACAATAAAATCCACGGGATAAATGAACTTATCAACTTGTACTAACACATCTTCAACTATTCCTCTAGGCACTTTTACGGATCTATCGGCAAGTAAAAGAGTTATAGAAGTTGGTTTTAACTCACCTAGATTGAGACTTTGGAAAACCGAATATGGAAGTAAATTCACACTAGCTCCAAGATCAAGTAAAGCTCTTTCAATTTTATGTTCTCCAATAAAGCATGAAATTGTAGGACAACCAGGGTCTTTATATTTCAAAGCATTATTGTTTTGAAGAATAGCACTTACTTGTTCGGCTAAAAAGGCTTTCTTTTTCACATTCGGTTTTCTCTTCACAAGGCACGAGATCTTTCAAAAATTTAGCATAAGAAGGAACTTGTTTAATAGCATCCGGCAAAGGTATATTGATCCTTACCGTTTGAAAGTTTCAAAGATTTCAGAGTTGTGATTGACTTTCCTTTGTTTAGCCATGGCATGAGGAAATGGAAGTCTTTGGTGGAGAATCGGTCTTTTCTTTGCAATGATCGATTCAACCCCTTCCTTACCCTCGAGAATTGACTCATCATCATTCTCACAAGGTTCAAGACTCGGGTTTTTCAATAACCTTACCACTACGAAGAGTGATGACCGATTTTACATGATCCATGTGTTGGCTTCCCGAACTACTTGCATTCACATTGTATTGCCCCTTTGGATTTTGTTGTGGTTGAGATGGAAACTTACCTTTCTCTTGGAAACCGAGAGCGGATGTCAATTTTGCAAGAGTATCTTTAAAATTTGTCATGCTTTGAGCAAGTTGAGTGTTAATTGCCTCTTGCTTTTCCATAAATGCATGCAATGTTTCCTCAAGATTTCTTCTAGGAGGTGGAGTATAAGGAGGTGCATATCCATGAGAATTTTGGAAATTATGGTGTGCTTGAAACGGTGGTTGTGAAGTTTGTGCATTATTGTTATCACTCTTCCAATTGAAATTTGGGTGATTTCTCCAACTAGGGTTGTATGTTTGCGAATATGGGTTATGGTTGGGCCTTTGAAAAGCTTTAATGCATGGGCTTGTTCATGGAGACATTCTTTAAAAGAAGGCAAGGTTGGACACGTCATTGGTTGAATGTTCATTGGTTTCACGCATTTGACATGCAATGTCTTGAACGGATTTTAATTGACCACTCTTTTTCAATTCTAGCGCTTCGACTTTTTTTAGCTAAAGATGCAAACTTGGCTTGGAGGTCATGATCTTCCCTAAGGTTGTACATACCCCCACTAGATGTATGAGGTTGGGTTTTACTTGGTGCCTCATAAGTACTCGTGGTGTCCCAATTTTGTGCATTTTCGGCTAGCAAATCTAAGTACTCCATTGCTTCATTAGGGTCTTTATCCTCAAAAGTTCCATTGCACATCAATTCAACCATTTGCCTATCTCTAGGAGTTAACCCTTCATAAAAATGTGAAACTAATCTCCATGTTTCAAAACCATGATGGGGGCAAGTATTAAGCAAGTCCCGATACCTATCCCAACATTGATAAAATGTTTCTCCTGGTTTTTGAGAGAAAGTAATGATTTGTCTTTTGAAAGAGTTCGTTCTATGAGATGGAAAAAACTTCTTTAAAAATTGTTGTTGCATATCATCCCAAGCACGAATGGATCCGGGTCTCAAATTTTGTAGCCATGTTTTAGCTTTATCTTTTAATGAAAAAGGAAAAAGCTTCAATCTAATGGTGTTCATGCTACAATTTGAGTCATTATACGTGTTGCAAACCTCCTCAAATTCCCTTAAATGCAAGTACGGATTTTCTAAATCTAAGCCATGAAAAGATGGTAAAAGTTGAATAATGCCTGTCTTAAAATTAAAATGAGATGCATCCCGGTGGAAAAACTATGCATGAGGGTGCCCTTGTTCTTGTGGGATTCATGTGGTCTCTAAGAGTTCTAACCCGAATATTCTCATTATTCTCATTATGAAGCGATTGGTTATCTTCTTGACCATATTTTACGAAAATGATGAGGATACCCTACAAAGTCTACCACTTAATGTACGTGACCACACTCTCATGCACGTGTAAAAAGAGAATAAAAAGAAGAAGAAAACAAAAGAAAAAGAAACAACACAAAAGAAACAAAGTTAAATACAATAAAAGTAAAAAGAGAAAAATAAAATAAATACTATAATTTGTACAAGAATTTACCTCCCCCGACAACGCGCACCAAAAACTTGACACGACCAAAAGATTGATGTCTTTTCCCAAGTGCGGGAGTGTCGAAGTAATAAATAACCCGGTAAGACCTGGGGTCGAACCATGAGGAGGTTAATTGTATAAATTATAGATAACAATAATACAACAACAACAATAACAACAATAATAATAATAGTGAAGAAGAAGAGGAAGAAGTTGATGAGAACTTTGAGATGGAAGATTAACGTAAGGATTAAACAATGATAACAACAAATGTCAAGGTTAGAGGATCCACTAATGGTATTTCAAACAAGTATAGTATAAACTCTTTTTATTCAATTGGAAACCACACACAAAGGAGGTTCCAATCGGATTATAAATTGTTAACATGATTACATTAGCTATCTTATTCGAATAATGCTAATACTTGTAAATGTTTTCAGGCATTCATGATTATAACTTATGTTAACAACAAATCAAGTTCCTTTCATAGCTCGGTGTCGGTTATACCATACGGTATGGGCTATGAAAGTGCCAAGTATTTGTTGTACCAAGTGTTATACAACATAAATCTAGATTAACCATTTAACAAGCAAAGTATTAAAAGTGAATAAGATAACAAATATAAAGCATGTTAGTATCCAACATTAAAGTCCATGTTGAGTTTATATTATACTTATCCTTACACCATTAGTGTAACCTTTTCACCTTGACATAATTAACTTAGCTAGACATAATGAAAGAAAGAAACATAAATAAACAAGATAAGAACATAAGTAAGATAAAAGTTAACTAAGTAAAGGAAAGGAAATGAAAGGCATAAACTTGATATTAATGAAAGCAAGCATAAGCAATACAAAGAGAGAAAGCAAGAGCATGATCTTGATCCGAACACCAAGATGCCTAAATACATGGCAAATGCCTCCTTTTATAGGCCAAAATTCGGAACTATTGATTTGTTGACTAATTGATGAATGGGTGGCCACATCTTGACTTGATGACAATTCTTATCTTCTTGTCTGCTAAAACGTCATTGATAACGTCATAATTTGAACAGACTTCAATCATGAAAGTTCTAGGCAATTGTCTTATCTTTCCAGGGTAAACATTTGAGATCATTTGGACTTCTAGAACTCGAGATATGGGCTGAACACTGAACGATTATGCAGGCTGCAGGACAGATTCGGACTTCTTCGTTGTTGCTACAATTTGGACTTGAAAACGGCCTTCTTAAATCTTTGACTCCTCCTGAAAGTTGTAGGCCTATGTCTTAGCTTTCCATCCATATAAGGTAGACCTAAATCCGAGATCTACGACTCGAGATATGACCCGATTACCAAACAGTGTTCCAGTTTGGACTGCACCAACATCTCTTTTCTAAGTTTGGCCATCTATTTGTCCTTTCAATTTCGGTACTTCAACTCATCAATCAATTCTTTCATTTATGTGATAGGCAGCATTTAAGATGAACATTTACCATAAATTAAAGGTATCTTATATTATTAGATATGTTATTATAAAACATGCTTTAGTTAAGGAGTTATTGATACTTCAAGTGCAAAATGATGATATAAAACCTTGATAAAAATGCACTTTTAAGTACTAATCATATAG